>JZKD02S0422877.1:536977-557986 GCA_000966675.3 Picea glauca | reverse complement strand
TGAACAGGAGAGGATCCCTTCCATAATAGGATCCATTGTATGGTGTTGCCCTACCTCAAGGGTTTCTATAATAAAGTTGTGGTTTTCTATATGGTTTCATATATCTTGTGTGGTGTTTGTATTCATATATCTTTGGATCTATTGTGATACTTTGTATTTAGTATTGTGTTCTTAACAATGGATCCAGAGGGCCCATAGTGATAATAGTGGAGGTCATTCAATGTAAGGTGGACTAGGTCCACTATATTATTAAATAAGGTCCACTATGGTAGTTAGATATAATAAATGGGTAATTAGATATAATAAATGTAAGAGGACTTTTTAGAAGGTTCTACTTCTAGAAAATCCCTTCTCTAGAATGTTCTTAGGTGATGGTAGCACTATATAAAGGGGTTCAAGCAATGTAATGAGACATGAAGAGAATTATTGTATTGAAGCGGTAGCTCAATGGCAGGATGCCCCCTCGAAGAGGCAAGTGAACAGGAGAGGATCCCTTCCATAATAGGATCCATTGTATGGTGTTTCCCTACCTCAAGGGTTTCTATAATAAAGTTGTGGTATGCCATATGGTTTCATATATCTTGTGTGGTGTTTGTATTCAGATATCTTTGGATCTATTGTGATACTTTGTATTCAGGTATTTGGTTCTTAACACGAGACTTCTTGACTCAGATTTTCCACAGCTTATGTGTCGCTTTGGGAACTTTCTACCCAAGTTTGGTCATTTTTAAGCCACCTACATAATTTAATTTGGTTCTCTTCGGATGAATAGAATTACACTTTTTTCCATGGAAAAAAAAACCATCTCTATATACTTTATTGAAAGTGTTGAATCAATTTGAAAAAATATTAAATGCATGCTCTCACGTGGCAATAAAGCTTTCAAGTTAAAGGAAAATATTAATTTAAAAAATAATTTTATTTATTTATTCTAATTTTAATAAAATTAACATTAAGATTCAACCTTAAGAAATTAAAATCAACATTATCACTAATAAGAAGTGAGCAATGAACTCATCCGTTGTCAATTGCTATCATTTAAAAACATAAAGTCAGCCATATCACTAATAGGAAGGGTCAACGATGGGTCAACGATGAGCTTTTGCTACATTGCTATAGTTAAAAAATAAATAAAGTCAACTTCATTACTAATAGCAAGGGTCAACAATGAGCTATCGCTATAGTTAAAATAACAACAACCACTTTATAAAAGTGGTTGATATAGATCGATCGACATTATTAATTTGGAAAGGTGGAAAATGACATTTATCGAGGTATATCAACCACTTTTATAAAGTGATTGTTGCTAGTTGATGACCTACATCTCTTGGGGACGTCTCTTAATATATTAAGATATAATTAATGTATTAATTAATTATTACATTTATATAATAGTATGTAATAATAACTTAATAATAATAATGCAATACTATTAATATATATAAATCAATTGTCTATTAATATATTATTGTAATGCATTATATTACATTAATAATAAGAATGTATAAATGAAATGTATAAATTATTATATAAATTAATAAGTTAATAAACTAAAAATACATTAATAATATATTTTTACATAAATACATTAAAATTATTAATATATTATATTAATAAAATATTACATTAATAATGTATTAATAAGTTGTTGTGATGAAACATTAATATACTAAATTACTATTTACTAATGTATTAATCAATTAATATATTAATGATAATAAGTTGTTGTGATGAAACATTAATATACTAAATTACTATTTACTAATGTATTAATTAATTAATATATTAATTATTCACTTTAAAGGTCGATGTTTCATAAACTCTTATATATTTTTCTAGAGAAAGTTTTAGCTACCAAAATATTTTTAATAAATACTTATTTTTATATAGATTTTTAATAAAAAGATATTAAAAGTTTATTTTTAATATATATACATAATAAAAATCATGTTTTTTTAGAATATATCAATTAATTGTATTAATTTATTGATGTGATGATACATTAATTTATTTAACTACTAACATAGAATGTATTATTGTAACATAGAAATTAAATTTATTACATTAATTTTTAAAAATATTATTTAATTAATTAATACATTAATAAAGTATTAATAAATTAATAGAGTAAAATATATTAATAATAATTTTTTACATAAAAACATGTGAGTATTAATACATTATTAAGTTGTCCATAGATGACCATGGTTGATCATGACTATGGATGGCATTCACCATGTTTGACTTTAACTATGACATGGTTGACCATTACCTTAATTATGGTTGAATATTGTTGACCATGATGAAGAGTATGGATTACTATGGTTTACCTTAACCATGGTTGACTATGGTTAACCATGATTGAGCTTGACGTGAACCAATGTTTATTATGGTTTATCATAGTTGAACTTCACCATGATTGACTATGGTTGAACATGTCCATGATTAACTATGGTTAACCAAGGTTGACTATTGTTGACCATATTGTTATCCCCTACCTTAGGGATAACTAAGGAGATTATGTCTCGAGGCCCACAGGTCCTAGAAATGGAGTACCGAGAGCCATATTGACTTGAGCGTGGCCCTGGAGGGCCCATCCTTCTTCTTCTTCAGCGCCTACACCTTGTCAACAATAGCAACATCCATTCCATTGACCTAGTCCTTCAGCAACAATGGGTCTTTCTCCATGAGGTAATGAGTCTGGGTACCATGGTAACATAAAAACTCAAAAAAAAATCAATAAGATAAAAAAAGATAAAAGGAATTAAATGGGTTTGGAAACATTTGCATACATGACAAGGTGCAGCTCGCCCTCTTCAGAGGCACCCATAGGTAAGCCATACATTCCCTCGTCATCACTGCACCCATTGCTCAAACATCCCTCATCACCTCATCCACTTACATGGCATAGATTTTTCTTCACCTGGAAACATCCCACGTCCAATGAGAATTATCCCAATAGGACCTCCTGACATCCTCTCCAGACCTAGCTTGTAAAATAGCATAACGTCTTTGAGCACTTGTATGGGAAAGGGGGGTTTTATGCACATGTTTATAAAACTTGATTATTAGATGTGATTAACATTGCTATGATCCCTATGACTTATGAGCCCATGGAGGGCATACTTGTTGTTGTTGCAAAGCCACACTCGACGGACAGGTACACATGGGGAGATTATTAGTTCGAACCTCCATAGGGATAAAATCCCACCATATGGATACTGAGACCCCGACCAGGGGTAGAGACAGGTCATAGGCTTGCACCAGAGAGAGAGGAGGACGTTCCACCAGAGACAGCCTGGCAGGCCTAGACCCAGGGGGTCTTGCCCTCCCACTATGATGTTGGCCTTGGAAGGCCCATGACGTCACCTATGTGACCCTTGACGTCACCCAGTGTTTGATGGGCACTTTGGAGGCAGTTGTGTGCCAAGTGGCACATGTGGCTTGATCCAAAGGCCTTGGGAGGCCTAACGTTTTGCTCCTGGAGGCCAACATTTCACCAAAAAGGCCTAACGTCACCCTAAAAGGGCATGATGTCACATTTTCTGCTTGATTTAGGGTTTTAATTTGTCATTTTATGTAAAAATTGGATATTACATGTACACTATCCATGTCGGCCTTTTTGACCTAATTCTAGTCATTGTAACTGTATAAATAAGGGAAAAATCACTCTTATTTTTTATCATCTTTCACACACACTTAAGTGAGGTCTAAAATTTGTGCCATAATTAGGGTTTCTTGGTTGAAATTTGGTGCGCACTTCTTGAAGGAGTCTATTTTGGAGTATTTTAGCATTTTTCTTGGTGGAAGTGTTCAACTAGGCTATTTGCTAGATGATTCTTGGTGAATGTAAGTAAATTTTCTGCAATTCTTCTTCATTGAATGGTTATGGTTGTATTTATATTGCATTTACTCTAAGATTATGAAATTTCTAGCTTAAAACCCTAGGAGGCTAAAGCACATGTTATTGTTCTTGCCTTAATAACTTTCACCTACTAGATTATGCTAGAAAACCGATTTTCTTGAAGCTTTTTGCTAAGGGCCTTTCCATTGCAACACCCTGGCACCTTTTTATTCATCTAGTCGTCATCTAATTCATCCTTGAGCTAAAGAAGGAGGAAAACTACTAGGTCCTAGGGTTACCTACTTCCTAGTAGCCATTTTCCCCCTAGGGTTTGGTGATTGAAGCTTGGGCTACCAACACTTCAATTATTGACCCTCTTGTCTCTATCTCTCTTATTATCATTGGTTGCTTCAATATTTTTTTCTACCTAAAAATACTCCATTTACCCTAAAAGCACTGATCTAAGCCTTACAATTGAGTGATTGACAAAAACCACTATCAAAACCTTTAGCTTAAGCTCTCTACTAACTGCTCCTAACCTTAGAATAGTCTAATATACCAACCTATTTGTTGTTGTTATTAAAGTAAGCTACAACCATCTATTGCAACACTAAAAGCACCTAAAAGCAATTGAAAAGTTGATTTATACATTGCCTAATGAGCTTTTGACAAATGCTAGTACTTTGCTATTATTGAATGATTATTTTTGGTCATTGTGAATCCATTTTAAGGCATTTATTATGAATCTATTATCTTATAAACATTGCTTTTATAAAATTATGTTTTCTTCATCATACATCAACTATTGCTTTTATTGATAAGTCCATGGTTTTATGAAGTACTAATAGCAAGTTGTACTTGCAAAAGATATTGTTTTCTTGTTGCTTTGTGTAGTTCCTGAGATTGATTCTAGGCTCAAACAATAAAGTCAAGCATCAAAGATTTTAAATGAATTTTTTTTATAAGTGCTTTCTTCTACCTTTAGTTTTCTAAGAAATAATCTTTAAATGAAATTTATGATAAGACAGTACAGAGGTTGTATCTCGTTATCTCAGTCGTAATTTTAATTTCAAATGATGTAGAAATGATTGACAAAACTGTTAAAACAAAGTAAGGTATCAATTACAGATAAGTCTCACCTTATTTGTAGTAGAAGAAAAATAGAAGATGTACCCTTGAAGGGAGATTAAGAATGCAACAATTCACACGGGTCACGAGTCTTGTTTTTACTCACAGTAATAACAGAGGAAAAACTGTAACGAAATGAAATTTTGATATATTATGATCAAAGTAGACATATTACTAAATTGTAATCATTCACTCTTCAACAACTACAGAACAAAATTCATAAGAGATGGAGACACAGAGAAAGAACATAACTCAAATGGAACGAAACTTAGAATCTCTGTCTACACTTGTATTAATATTCAAAAAGTTCTCTCTTTTACATTAGGCTAGAAGAAGCCCTGAATAGATCTAAAATCTATCTATTTATACAAAAATTGTATCAACTAAACATAGTTGGACTTTCCACAATATCTGCTCTAAATTTAGAATACAATCTCAATGGAAAACATAGATATTATTGAGTTATGATTTGATGTGCTGACGCTTCATATTCTCCTTCATCTGCTCCTTCATTTTCTCCCAAACGCACTTGTTTTCCTCTATTCATTGAACTAGGTACACATATCCATCAAGGCTTCCACAAATATTGAAGGTTCAATATTATCGTTCAATTCAAAGGAAAACACCTTCTTTTGTACTAGTGGTAGCTTATCCTAGATCTTCTTTACTACCTGGGCTGTAATTTGATGTTGTAAATTAGGTTTCACCAATAACTCATTAATCTTGAGCAAATCAATCTGATTCATCTGTTGGATGACAGATTGAATAATTTCGTTATTTTTCCTAGAGCTTTCCTTATTCATTTCTATTTCAATTTGTCCTAGTGCTTCTGAGATATCATTTCCTTCAAACTCAACCAATTTTGTCTCTACAGAAAACAAGGTGTTCAGACAGGTCTCCTTTGCCTCTCTGGCAAGCTTCTTACTTTCTTCTATATTTGTTTCCCAAACTTTCAATGCCATTTCACCCTTTACTTGTTCGTATTGTGAGAAAGGGGCAAGACCAGTGATATTGGCTTTCTTCCTCCATATAATAAACTCTTGAAACTTGGATCTTGCCACATTGGCATCCTTTTATTTCATATAAATATTTTTCAGAGAATTGTTTATGGCCTGATAGTATTTCTGAATAGTGTCCACCTTTTGATAAAGATCCTGCTGGACAACCTTCAGCTTCTCATTAACTTCAAATGCTTGTTCTTTGAAAGTAGTGATGTCTATAGTTGTGTTCTCTATTGGGCCTAATTTATCCTGCAACTACTCTATCAAATTTTCCCGCTAAGTAATCAAGGTTATGTTGGTCTGTGAACTCTGGTAAATCAACTTGAGTTTCTCTTGTAACTGCTTCATTTGTTGTTGATAATTCAACCTGGTTTTCTCTATGTCTTGATTCATTCTGCTCCTGACAACCTGTTCTATATTTTGCATTTCATTCTGCATTTGTTCCACCAAGAGAGATTTATGTTGCAATTTCTTTGTCAGATTATCCACTGACCATTGGTTGGAAGTGGCGAAAGCTTCTAGTGAATCTGCAACCTCTTTGTCAAACTCAGGATCATTTTGGCCTTTTCCATCATATACTATTTTCTTTATTTTAGTAACTACTCCATATTTTTGCTGAGATTATTTCTTTACAATAGCTTTCCTTTTCTTATTGAAAAAGAAACTTGAGGGAGGAATTTCTTCAGGAAAGATAGGAGTAAGTTCATCTATGTGAACGACCTCTGAACTAGGAGTTCCAAAACTGGTCGCTATAGGAGTTAATGAGGGGACAAGAGAGATAATTGATGTGGAGATTTATGGAAATGTTGTGTTTATGATGGAAGTAGAAGTAAATGGTGTTGAAGGGGAAAAAATGTGTCCCTTCTTCATAAAATCTTCAAAGTGGGCTAATATTTGTTGATCATGTAGACTTAGCAGTGATGTTTTTATCTCTTTAAATAATCCGTCTAAACTCTTCAATACTTCTTCATCTTTGTTCACAGTAGAGTAACTTGGCTGAGATTCTATAGATTTATCTTCCTGTGAAGATGGAATGGGAATTGACTCTCCTTGTAAAATATTAGGCAAGTTGTTCCGTCTATGCTTTTGTAAGCTGATAAAACTAGCCTGTTGGTCAGGAGACGGAGTCTGAAATCTATTTTGAACTTCTTCATAGGATCTAGCTCCCCTGAAAACCTCATCATAAGGAGACTCTTCATGGATGTATCTTTTCATGTTGCATTGAGCTAAATGATTCTCTACTATCTTATGTGGATCATGTCTTTTGAATTCGATGTCAACTAACTTGACATCTGCCAAAGCTGCAACTTTGACTTTGGTATGACCAAAATCTAACAATGTAAACATAACAACCTGAATGGGAAAAGACGACCATACCTTTTTATGTGCCTCTTTCAATTCCTTAGTGATTCCTCCTGCTACTTTTGGTATGCCACTTCTCGGCACACCAATCTATCAGGTAAAAATTATGGAAGGACATGAGGAGGAATAGAGAAACCAAACACTCTAATATAAGAGAAGTTCTCCTAGATGTACTAGTCTGCAAGTTTAACTAAGTTTCCCATAATATTATTTGAAATCCTGGGCGGTGGGTGGCCATAGATAGCTACATGAATAGGTACTACCACATTGTTACAGATCTCATAAAAGAAATCTTTCGCATTTTCTTCCCATAATTTGGAGTGGTATAAGTGTATAGGCTCAGAACTAGCTGTGGTCCAACTCCAGCTCATCTGGGGAAATGGGGTCATGAAACGAATGGCATCCATGATATATGTGGGCATGTAAAAAGGAGCAGGTTTCCCTTTTGATTTTAATGATTGATACTCAACAATTTCCTTTGCCATGTTGTCTGACAACATTTTAGCCCAATTGAAAGTATAGCCTTCAGCTACTTCATTCATTATAGCCACCCATTTAATTGAGAAATGTGTAGGTTTTTTTTTTCAAATAAATGACAGAGCATCATGGCTATATATAAGATATGAGCATCTAAGGAAGCCATGGAATACAGAACTTGAGCATCGGTTTTGAACTTATCCAGGTTTCCCCACCAGGTCTTGATTATATCATGACCATTTCTGTCGTATTGAGTGCATTTTTTTCTCTCAAAATCCAGGAGAAATGATGTATTGTAAGTATATTTCGGTGTAGAAGAAAGTTTATACATTACTTGTAGGTTCTCCGGTCAAAAAGAGTCAATGGAGGTCTTCTGATAACTGATAATGCTTCTTTTTTGGATGTCAACGTGCTCCAGATCCCATCTTATCATATCGTTATAGGGCATAATCTTAGGTCATGCAGAAATCTTGTGCAGTTCCGGCTGTGCTACCAATCTGAGCTTGGTTGAGAAGGACTAGCCGTTTTCCTCGACAGAATCTTCTGGACAGATAAGAATCTCATGTTCTAAGATATTGAAAGACCTTCTTACAAGACTTGATGGTATTCACAATTCGTGGAGTGGTGTCTGATAGAATGTTTGTGTTTGGATTGTAATCATCCCCTGATGCATCTTGCTTCTTCGCAGCTTTGTGTGGCGCCATAATCCTCAAGGAAATGAAAATAACCTTCCTATAACAAGAGAAGTTTGTAAGCTCTTTACTGAATGAAAAATTCGCAATTACAAATGGTCAAATGTCTCGGGATTCGAAATGTTTTATTCATAAGGTCTATCGATTTTCGTATTGATTTACTGACAGAGAAGTTATTAAAAAAAATTAATAGAATTTATTACCTGTCAATTCATAATATTTATTCAAATCTTTAGCTTTAGTTACTCATAAATGTCATTAATACTTCGGCGTTTCGATGTTTAGAGGTTTTAAATGTGACAGGGCAGAAATTTCCCAAAGGTCGGATTTTCAGAGAAGTTAATCTCTAATTATTTGCTTTTATGTTTTAATTAATCATGCTTTAAACATTTGATTAGCCTTAAATACTTCGGAAGTTCGGTATTTGGGGGTTTTGGATGAAGGATGATAGAAATATTCTGAAGGTCGAAATTGCTAAGTGATTAATTAATATTTAATCATGATTAATTAAAGCTATTAAATGTTTTATTAACTCTTTGAAACACTTTTACTTTTTCGTGATATAAAATGCTTCAACACTTTGTCACTTTGCTGGTTGTGAACCCAATCTTTGTTTAAAACTCATGAAGGCCAATCTCCCGAAGTGACGTGGCAGAGATGACGTCATTCTCAGTGACATATCAAGAAAGGAGGAGTGACACATGTCACTTGAAATCGAGCGAATAATTTGACACAAATGTTAAAAATAAGTTCCACGTATCAGCCCCAGAAAAGATTAGAAGACACGTATCCTATGACTCATCTGTAAGTCCTTTTAGGAGTTGTCATGAGAAAGTGTCTTCGAGACTTCGTAGATTCGGGGTTTTTGTTGTTCATATTTCTTGAAACTCTCGAAGCACGAAGTTCTGAAGTTACCGTTAAAAGCTTTCTTTTTAAAATTTGGGTGGCTTTTACATTTCGGAGATCACAAGAACCGTTCGATCAACTTAGTGAAACTCATCGACGATTGATATTGTAAGCACCTTTTTTATTTATAATAACCAATGGATTTATTTTAAATTAAAAGGAAATTTCCTAAGTTTTTTATTTTTAATGAAATTTTATTTCTAAGAGGCAAAAAACAAAAGAATAAAAGTTCAAAATTCTAAGTGTTCTAACACTTTGTTCTGGGCAGGTACATCTAAGCACTTCATTACTTCATTGGTTAAAACCTTGGGACTTTCTACTCAGTGTGACTTGTGAGAGGGAATAATTTTATAAACACTTTAACCTTTGCCTTCTCAAACCCCTAGGTCACCAGGGACGTCTCCCCTGGGCCATCAACCCTAAATAGAAAGAGGTATCATGTTGAGGTGACAGTGATAGGATAACCTCTTGTTACACCATTTTTCCTTCCCTTAATTTTTTCCTTTGGAATAATTACAAATTATGCGATAACATTTTGGCGTCATTGCCAAGGAACACTAAGTCAGTTCTCCTCAAAGACGACACTTCTCGGTAAGCCTTTCCTCAAAATCCTTTACTTTTCAAAGCTTACCTGATGAATCCACTAAGGGTGATCCCCTCATCCCTTTGATAGTTTCAAGAAAACTATTTGGCGACTCCACAAACCATAGGGAGGTAAACCAACCCTCCCCAGTCCTTTAGAAGAAATCCCCCTCGAAACTCTCATGTAGTAAAATCATTGTTTGGATGAAATCTTCCCTTAAACACAATGTCTAGCACAGGAACTCAGATCGTCAATCCAAACCAAGCCAATAACCAAAGACAATGGTCATCCAAGATTTTCAAACCACTAGACATGACAGCTATATCAGGCTACCCTAGGAAAATGCCCCCTAAGTATGAAAAATGGTTTCCCAAATTCACCGGAAATGATGTAGTCAGTGCCGAAGATCACATGAGAAATTTTTGGGCCTTCTTCCAGCTTCATCCCATCAGTGATGATGCTGAATATTTAGCTATGAAATTGTTCTCTTCCACCATCCATGATGGCGTTAGACGTGGGTACAATGGTCTCTCTGATGCTAGTATTAAAACCATGGATAGGTTAGAGGAATTCCTCAAATGATGGAGTATCAAGGAAGACCCCAACATGTTGTTGATAAGGCTGAATAACCTCGTGAAACAAGAGAATGAAATTGTTCGAGAGTTCCATGACAAGTTTTAAACCTTGTTGCAAAAGATCCCAGTGAGTCATCATCCTTCTGACAGTTTCCTTCTTTTCCTTTATACCAAAGCCTTTACGGGTCAACTAGGATATCTCCTCAGAGATAAAAACCCTAAAACAATCCAAGAAGCCCAAGAGTTAGCTACAAGGATTGAGGAGAACCTTTCATCATCTAGAGTTGAGCCTTTATCATCAGTCAAAATGGACACTAAACCTAAGATAGTCCACAATGTTGAACCTACCTCAGACATTAGTGCTAGCTTGGAAAAGTTACAACTGACTGTAGATGGCATGGTAAAAATCCAAGAGCTAATGATAAGTAGTATTGTCAATGTAGAAAGGACTCAACAACAAGCCCCTAGGGTTCCTTACAAGGGTCAGTTCCAAAAGGGGAACTAATTTTTCATACCAAAGAATGATCAAGAGGTTCCAAATACTTTATCCCCTGCAAACATAGTGGATGAAAACCCTTGGTGCCTTGAATGCAATGAGTCTCACTGGGAACATGAGTGTCCTTTCAACAATGGAAACCATGACCAAGTGAACATAATGGATCATACCATCGAAGGTCCTCAAATTTTCCTTAATATTACTCTTGAGGAAAATCAAGAAGGCATAAAGGAAGCAGGCATGAAGGCTAGGATGGAGGTGATAAACAACCTTGACCAAGAATCAAGAGAAAAGTTGAAGAAACAAGAATTCCAAATGTATACTAGACAAAAGAGAATGAACCAACCTCTCTCTACTGGTCCTATGGCATCACAAACAATACCTCCACCCATGAGCATACTCCTTCCTAAGAATCCTCCCAAGACTGACAAAGTGGACTTGAATTTTGACTTTGAAGGGGCATTATCCAAAATGCATGTAACCATCCCCTTGAGAGAAGTCATCAAGGTACCATCTGTAAAAGAAAGGTTTGATAAATTTTTCAAAGGGTTAGATGGACCAATGGACCCTCCTATTATGCTACAAGCCGATAACTTTAGGGTTCAGTAGGATGGACATCCACATTTCTTCATGGCCTTATTGATCAATAACAAATGCCTTAACAACTGTATGTTGGACTCAGGGGAAGGTTCTAAGATCTTGTCTTTAAAGGTCATGGAACAATTGGGCCTAAAAGTTACACGACCTTACAAGAATGTGTGTGGATTTGAGTCCAGAGCTATATACACACATGGGGTAGTTGAGAACGTGGAAGTGTGCCTTGGAAGATACCCTGAGAGAGTGATCCATATGGACATCGTAGTGGTGGATGTCCCAGATGTGTGGGGAATGTTATTTTCCAGGAAATTTGTTGCGATGTTGGGAGGAACTCTAGAGATGGATCTCACTTATATCAATTTTCTTATGAATGATGGAACAATAAGCCACCTCTCAAATGTGCCAATGAACAAAATCCATGTACAAGAAATTGTCAATGACATTGAAGCTGACGAAACACATGAGCCGATCAAAGAGAGTCTTCCTGAATTTTCTCCTGATGACATGCCTTTTGCTACAGAAGAAGACTTTGATCAGATGCAATGGCCATAGAAAGAGGATTATCAAAAACTCATGAAAAAATATAAAGACAAAGAATTTGGGGCTGTCAAATTATTAAAGAAAAGAGAAGAGAACATACGGATCCTACCGTCCCGACAAGAAGTTTTCACAGCAGAATCCCACCCTCCTCCCTCAAGAAAATACACCAGGGTTGTGCAAGAAACAACCAAGTTCAAAACCAAGGATTACAAAGAGGGAGACACAGTATTGATGTGGAACACAAATATGGGAGATCCTACTAATGTCAAGGGAAATGCACAATTTTGTCTTGGACCCTTCAGAGTTGGAATAACGTCAGTCAACGATGCCTACTATTTGTCTACATTGGAAGGAAGAAAGTGCCCATTACCAGTTAGTGGGCACCTCCTCAAACCCCATTAGGGGGTATACACATGACTTCACAGGTAAGTACAAGTAAGTAGGTAGGCATTTTCATTCATTGTATATACCATCTGCATTTCATGCTAGAGTAGTTGTATTTCCATTTGTATATATGCTTGCTTATTTTCTTTTTTTGTACCATATATGAGCCAGGGATGATATTACCACCCCAAATGATTACTAATGATTTTTGTTGAGATCAAGCAGGTCACAGGTCACGCCAGAGATGTTGAGGTTCTCATGCGCTCTACAGTGACCACATGTCCATGAGTTGGAGCCAAATGTTATCCCCTACCCTAGGGATAACTAAGGAGATTATGTCTTGAGGCCCACTGGTCCTAGACATGGAGTATCAAGAGCCGTATTGACTTGAGCCTAGCCCTGGAGGGCCCATCCTTCTTCTTCTTCAGTGCCTCCACCTTGTCAGCAGTAACAACATCCATCCCATCGGCCTAGTCCTTCAACAACAGTGAGTCTTGCTCCATGTGGTAATGAGTCCAGGTATCATGGTATGTGTCACTCTGATTCTCAAAACATTTGAATATGTGCATTTAATTCTTTTTACTTCTGACATGTGCTTGGACCTTATTCCTTTCCACTTGTCCACACCTGGGGAGAATGACAATATGCCCTAGAAAGTTGGTTCCCATGGGGTTTGAGTTGCCACTAGGTGGGTTCATGAAAGGTCATCGTCCATTCCCACCATACTTATCACTTTCCATATTTTTCTCTCTCATCCATCCCCTACACTGGTTCGGGCATTGGGTTTTCCAACCTAGCAAAGGGTTGTACCTTACAATGTGGGAAGAAGGGGATAAAGGCCCAGAGGGTAAAAGTAGCTAGCAAAAGATAAAATCCAATAGAAAAAAACCTTCAGATGCTTCACCTAGGGATCCCCGAGAAAGAAATAAAAGGCTTCTCAGAAAGAAACAGAGGGACCCATAAAATAATAAAATCAAGACCTAGTTGAAGGATAGGTGATCCAAAATTGGATCCAAGAGCCAAATGGGGCTCAGAAAGGCCTAAAAATCAGAGTGCTCATAATCTCCTCAAAATGGACATGTCTGTAGGCCTCGATGTGATGACCCCAACACAACTTGAACGGGCTCAAACACATGTTGTATGCTCCAGTTATTGTGATCTGTTCATTTTGCCAAACAAGCAAAAAAAATGTTGATTCTACAGTCCGTACAGTGCCATGTGGAAGATGACTGTACAGGTCGTACGACCATACATCTGGCGTGGCAGGGTACAGTTGGTGCTAATGTGGACAGATAGATGGACGATTTAGGGAGTGACACGTGTCACCACTACAAGGGTGATACGTGGCACGTCCATACGAATGACGTGGTAGGTCCGTACAGTCTGTACGACATGTGGCGCTGACATGGTAGGTATAGTGGCATATGACTGGGTTGACACCTCGGTAGACAGGTGGACCAGTTATCGCTTGACATGTGGCATATTTGGGTAGGTGGTGAGGTGCCATGTGGCCCAGTCATGGGCTGTGACATGGCACCCATTTAGTGGACAGTTGGTTGCAAAAGTTTTGGGTTCTATGGATTTGACCCTGTGAACTCTGGTCCGGGGCGTAGCGACTTGGCAAGGTCGGGCTAGCCAACCCACCTGCACATGTTCCTTGTTATGTATAGTGGAAAATTTTTATTTAAGGTGTAAACTATTAGTCGTCGGCGGAAATAAAGTCTAGGGCCTAGCCCCAGCCCCCAGTCGCAACCATTGCCATATAACCATGCTGCATATTCTATGGCGCAGGAGTTTATGTGTTTTCACAAATGGAGTCTAGCGCCGATCCTATAGGCTATGGGAAATGCGATAAGACCCTGCAGTTAATGGATGGAGTGATTTGTAGGGGTTAACATCGGTCAGTCAGGCTAGCCCACCAACTAGGGGCATAACTAATGGCCAAAATAATGGGGCTTAAATAGTATAAGAGCACGTTGATGATAAGGATCGGGCCATATGGCCACTGCACATGACCAGATCCAAAGCAATTAGGGGTCCAGTGCACTAAGGACCAGTGCTAGGCCACGTGGCGGGCTCCCACATGACCAAGAGCACGGGAGATAAGGGGTTTCACCCTTAATATATGCAAAAGTGGGTTTTATACTATATTACATGATTTTAATGGATTTCTTCAACAATTTTTGGAGATTTTATCCATTTTTGGAGGATCTTGGGCCCTTTTTGAGGCCAGATCTTGGGGGGAAGTTTGGAGGTTGTTACCAACTTCAGACCTATATAAACCAGAGGCTATTGAAGCCATGGAAGGAGGTACATAGTAGAGAAATGTTGCTGAAATATTGAGGCAAAGCCACTTTTATGCAGGGAAGTTATTAAGGAGTGCACCTTTGTGGACCATTTCTAGGAGATTCATTCATCCGATTTGGGTGTCATCAGTTTTGATGGGTTCTAGAGATCTGATAGAACACGACCGACTTATTTTTTTCATCCATTGGCACTTTCATGATGTACATTTAAAGCTTCGAACAAAAATAAGATAAGCCTCACCCACTGAGACAAAGGCCCAAGACATAGGCGAGATTGTCGAACTCCGTTGTCACTTTGGTGTTTTATGGTTTGTTGTTCTTCATGCTTATGTTCAGATCTGTATATTATCTTATGGATGCTATGTTTCCTCTTTCATTCTTCCTCTTTCATTAGTTTCCTAAATAGTAATTTAACTCATGCAAGATAACTCAACCATTGTCGTTTAAAAGATCTTTTCAGACCGAGTGGTATCAGAGCTAGTTGACGGTTGGATTTTGAGTTTGCATGACTACCAAGAAAATGGAATCTACAGAGGGACTTTCTCAAGATGAGAAGGATATGTGAAAAACTCTCTTTTCCATGGCCGAGATGGTGAAAGTGTTTTATGAAGACTACTTGGAACGAAAGATATCAGTTCAAGAGAAAGATTCAAAGAACAAAAAAGGCAAAGGAGAATTGAAGGAGTTGCCTTCTACATCTATTTCAGAAAACATCTCTGATGTATATAGTGGAAGTCATTTGATCAATTTTGCATAGTTCCCATCAAGATGGTTCTTTTGGTGCATTTGAAAAACATACAAGAGGTATAGGTTTGAAATTGCTAACCAAGATGGGTTATGAAGGAAAGGGCCTTGGAAATAAGGGCCAAGGTATCGTTAATCCCATAGAGGTTAGGGAAAGGCCTTGTTATTTAGGATTGGGATATAACGAAGTGGAGATTTGAGCATTCTCGAAAGCATCGGAAGCAAATGATGCGTCAAATGATCAACCTAAGTCATTGCGGGAACACTTCATGAAAGGTGATGGTGTATCACTCCATGATGGTGATAGTGAATGAAAGTCATCTCCAAAGCAAAGTGAAGATCAACAAGGAAGGTATAATGGTCATGGTTGTTCAAATTCTATTTTTGATTATAAAAAACATAATCATGTAATTCGAAACTTGTGGAATATGTATCCTTGTACTTTTTGTCATTCACCCAAGCATTGTGTTGCCAAGTGTTGGAAGAGACAATATTTGTACAGGAAGTTTATGTAGACTAGGAGGGAGACACAACATAAGAAATAAACTCCACAGTGGAAGAAAGAGAAGGGAAAACAAGTCTGGATGGCAAAAACTCACTGCACTCATTGCAACAGGGGTGGACATCAAAAGGCTAAATGTTGGAAGCTTAATCCAGAGCTTCGTCCAAAGAAGGACAAAAGGATTTCGCATGTACTCACAAAGGAAGAGACATTACCAGTGAATCAAGAGGAACACCATGAAGGAAAGAAAACAATCACTTGGTTTTTCCAGAAGTGGATGTCACATCTTCATTGTATTTTGCTTCCATTAATGTAATCACACATGTTGAAATGATGACCTGTTATAACATCATTTTTGTACAACATAGTGTTTTTTTGTTATCCTTATGAGTACGTAATTAGTAAGTTCAATTTTGTAACCTTTTGGAGGACCAAAAGGTCTTTAGTGGGGAGGTGTGATTTAGAATTGGATCTAGGAGCCAGACGGGACTCAGAAAGGCCTAAAAATCAAAGTGCTCGGAATCTATTCAAAACAGATGTGTGCATAGGCCTTGACATTATGAACCCAACGCAACTTGAACAGGATCAAACGGACATCGTATTCTTAAGATATTGTGATATGTTCATTTTGCCAAACAGGGAAAAAAAATGTTGACTGTGGACAAACAAATGGACGATTCATGGAGAGACATGTGTCACCACTGCAAGGGTGACACATGGCACATCCATATGGTTGATGTGGTAGGTATTTATAGTCTGTATGACAGGTCGCCCTGATGTGGTAGGTACAGTGGCATATGACTGGGTTGACACCTTGGCATACAGGTTGACCAGTTATTGCTTGACACGTGGCAGATTTGGGCAAGTGGTGAGGTGCCACATGGCCCTGTCATGGGCTACCACTTGGCACCCATTTAGTGGACAGTTGGTTGCAAAAATTTTGGGTTCTACGAGATTCGACCCCGTGACCTCCGATCCGGGGTGTAGCGACTTGGCAGGGTCGGGCTAGCCAGCCCGCCCGCACATGTTCCTTGTTATGTATAGTGGAAAACTTTTATTTAAGGTGTAAACTATGAACCATCGGTGGAAATAAGGGCTGGGTCCTAGCCCCATCCCCCAGTCGCAACCATTTCCATATAACCATGCTGCATATTCTATGGAACAGGAGTTTAAGTGTTGGCACGAATGGAGTCTAGCTATGATCCTATGGGAAATGCGATATGACCCTACAGTTAATGGATGGCGTGATTTCTTGGGCCCTTTTTGAGGCCATATCTTGGGGGGAAGTTGGGAGGTTGTTACCAAATTCAGGCCTATATAAACTAGAGGCTATTGAAGCCATGGAAGGAGGTTTAGAGAAGAGAAATGTTGTTGAAATATTGAGGCAAAGCCATTTGTATGCAGGGAAGCTATTGAGGAGCACAACTTTGCGAGCCATTTCTGGGAGCTTCGTTCATCCGATTTGGGTGGTGTTAGTTTTGATGGGTTCTTGAGATCTGGTAGAACATGACTAGATCATTGTTTTAATCCATTGGAACTTTCATGATATAAATTTAAATCTTTGAACATAAATAAGATAAGCCTCACCCACTGAGACAAAGGCCCGGAGACATAGGCGAGATTGCCAAACTCCGTTATCACTTTAGTGTTTTATGGTTTTCTTTTCTTCATGCTTATGTTCATATTTGTATATTATCTTATGGCTTCTATTTTTCCTCTTTCATTATTCCTCTTTAATTAGTTTACTAAATGGTAATTTAACTCATGCAAGATAACTCAACCATTTTCGTTTAAAAGATATTTTTGGATCAATAGGGGGTCTCATCATGAGCCAACCTATTAGGTCCATGGGCATGTAGTGGTATGACACTACCATTCAGCTGGTCACCATGTCGGGGTAGTTTCTCTTGGTGGGATAGCCAAGAGAAAGGAGGTTTCATCACAAGCCAACCTTCTCATCTCCGTGAAATTCTTGTGGGTAACATTGTCACCACTGGTCACCACGCTAGGGTAGTGTCCCCTAAATAGTATTTTGAAAGAAAAATAAATAAGATAAAAAAAATATAAAAGGATCTAAATGGGCTTGGAAACATTTTCATCCATGACAAGATGAAACTCATCCTCTTCAGAGGCACCCAGAGGTAATCCATACATTTCCCTATCATCACTGCACCCATTGCTCAAACATCCCTAACCACCTCATCCACTTACATGGCCTAAGAGGCGCTCGACGAGCTTCCCTCGCAAGCTAAACTAGTGGTGTCAAATCACCATTCAAAACACCTGACTACAGAGGCAATTTACAATGATGGAAATATGCCCCAAATCAGATGCAGATCTATCCTATCGTCAACCACTTAATGGTGACCTTATCTCCGGCTTGTGCGAAGGCACAATTTGGCTCCTCCAGCTTGTCTTCATTAAATTCTTGGATCACGCTTTAGATTCCTGAGGAAAAATGAGAGGGCGACGCCTCTCTTTCTTTGAATGTGCACCATGCATGTAAGTCGACTGGCGCATGGTGAGGTGGAGCGATGCTCCTGCATCATACTCCACGGCTACTAAAATCATGAGCTTCTTCTCATGAGCTTTACGGTGTGGCTGAAATCCTCCTGGATCCCAAACTTTCTCTTGGAGCTCTCTCTCGGATCCTCTTCTTCATTGTTGTTGTTGCTACTCATGCATGTTTCCTTTTCTCTAGCTTCCTCATGCTGACCGCTTCCTCTGCCAACCCAATCATCGGCTTCCTTATCTCCTCAACCACCTCGTCTAGCTGCTCCATCGACTGGCTCTTTCTTTGAAGACTAGCTTGCTGCACTTCCTCCTTGTCAATGGGTAAATAACATCGATCTCCCATGTTATCTTCTTCATCTCTTGTGGCCTTATATTTCCACACTGCTGCAGCTTCCACTTCTGCAGGATTCTCATCACTGGGGTTCTGCTCAACTTCTTCCTCTGACAGATCAACTCCTGCCATTTCTTCAGTTGGTCCCATTCCAACTTCCTCTAGCTACAAATCGTGCTGGTGTGTCTCCTCTGGCATGGCTATCTTATGGAAGCCACCTTCTGGTTCCGAGCTGTCTAACCAATCCTCTAGTGCTTTTAACTCCAATTCCCACTGAGTGAGTAACTCAACTGGGCGATCCCCTTATGTTGGGACAGACTTCAATCTCTGTTCCTCCTCCTCCATGAAAGTCTCATCTTGTTGTCCTTCTGTTGCATCTACAACATCTGTGCTAGCCTCTCCTTAGCTGCTTGGTAGGAATATCTCGACTCCTCCAATGATCAAAATGGTCCTCTAATCCTCCTCCTTTGTGACATAAGTTTTCAATTTCTCATCATATTCATTCACACGACTCACAATTCCACTCGAATATCCATCTGAGCGAGGTCTTTCTTCTGCCTCCTCCTCATCTGTCAACATCCCCTGACATGAACTCTCAGCTGATCTCATATCTTCTCCCTTGGCCACTTGGCAATTTTGGATGTCTCCTCTGCCCTCCTGACAATTCATGAGATCCATTGATCCCTTCTCATTGTCCACCTAGGAACCTACGAGACCTCTGTCAGATCTCTTTCCCTCGTCCTTGAGGTTTTCAACATACCTCAGCCATCTTTTTAACACCTGTTGCTGCCCTCTGGCCAACAACTTTCGAAAATGCCATTTAGTTGTTCTCTTCAAAGGCCATTCATATTTCCAGCGCACCTTTGCTTCTTGCTACATCTTGAATGCTAGATTCTCTATCTGGGCTTGGATTTCACTAAGCTCCATGTCCATATCCGCTTTTCTCCTCTGTGAATGGAATTCCTCTCAACTACGTCTATGGCCTCCAGTAGCCATTTTCGCCTTCTACCTGCCCTCCTAACAAGTTTTTCGTTTACTCTGCAACCGAGAGCATCTCTAGATTCTCCTTCGCCTGAAATCTACACACGAAATTGTTTCTCTAATACCACTCTTGACGTCAACCTCCCCTCTCCTCTCCTTTGGGGATAATTCAACCTCCCGGTCTTGGATCATTCAAGTCACCGAACCACGTGATTAGTCGGGCTCTTGATGGAACCAAATTAACTTGACACATGCCCTTTGCCTTCTCGACGCAGGTTATGTGGCACCCGCGGACCCTCTCCATAGAGCTCTTCAAATATTGACGCCAACAGACACTATCTCTCTATGCTAGGCTCCCTCCTTGATGTGACTACGAACTATGACCATGGGATAACTCCCTTGGCGACCCCGTGCTTCGAGACTTTTGTGAGCTGCTTGTTCTCTTTTCCCTGATTCCCAAATCGAGGAATTATCCAAGACCAAATCTACGGTCCACATTCTCCTCGCGATCAACGACTGTGATCAACTTCATGAGTCCTCTGTTAGAATATAAAGGATTGTGCTCATTTAACCATGACGACACCCTCGTCTCCCAACCACAGGCCTTAAGCCACCCTCCAAGCACCTTAACTTTGACCTGAGAATTCCTCCGGAAGAAAACCCTAGGCTAGATAGCCAAACAAAGGACAGCGCATCTCTCCCCAAGGATAGCGCAACACAAGAAACTAATCAGATAGTCCCAAACCCTAGCCAAGAGATATCCAAGCCAATACTGAGAACTAGCTGCTGCTGCAGCTGCACCTGCAACCCCTATCCAGACCTGCGCACCAAACTGCAACTGCAGTGCGCACCAAACTGTAGAACTGCAATTCTGATATGTGACAAATGAGAAACTAGCGCCTTGTATTTATAGTAATCCTGCTAGTTTACTGGGCCGACTTCTCCTTCTGGGTATGTGTCTGTTCAGTATATTATTATTAATTATGGTCGACTTCTTCTCTTGGAGGCTAATAGCCTAATATAAATTATATTCTTGAGCCGACAAG
>JZKD02S0422877.1:515165-532844 GCA_000966675.3 Picea glauca | reverse complement strand
GCTTCTAGGGTTATTAGCCAATTCATTAGGGTTTCTCTTACTTCCCGGAGTCTTCTATTCTCGTCAGGTTCACATGTAGAGGTAAATACCTCCCGCAGCTACCATAATATTAACATCCTCTCAACTCTTGACTCTGCTTCTCTCGATTTGCGAATCAGCAAAATGTTGATTTCTCGCCACGAGTCATATATCAACGAACGAGCAAGATTACTTCGGCTCCCAACTCTTTGGGTATCCTCTCCTCTTGACTTTTCTCCGAAGGGTTCTTCCCCCAAAATGCATGGATCTCTGCCACGTGCCTTATGGATCCAACGGTCCAGAATCACTTCGTGCCTCGCGACTTAGTGAATATATTCATTTTCTCCCAAAAAACCTTCTAAAGTTATCGATCTTCTGCCACCTGTCTCCTCCGACGATGGATGATTTTCACAGTTTCAGGACTTTGGAAAGTCCTCGAATCTTTTGCATACTTAACACAAATTATCCTTTTGAGACTTAGGCTTTTATTGAACACCTTTTGCACTCCTTTCATAGTTCTGCATAGACTCTTCTGCGATTTTTCTCGGCTTGAAAACTTTCAAGGTTCCCAGTTCCTCTAAAATCCTTTAGTGGATATTCTTGTGCCCTTCTGGCAGATTCTCGCTCCTCCTCCTAAGATTATAATATGAACTTACAAAGTCCTGGGTGCACTCCTTGTGCTTGGATAAGCTTCTCGATGACTTCTCCTTTAGCCTATCTAATCATCTTAAGGCATCTCCTTTCTTTGTCTATGCACTCTTGCAAAGCCTTCCTTCCTCAAAATGTTCAACAATTCTGGGATTCTCTTAAGGATTCCAACACTTCCAACCATGTTGATAGCGTGCGTCCTCACGCCAAGTCAATGCCCTCCTGGAAGAGTACTTCAGAGTATTCAATAAAAAAAAATTGTGCTTCCTCCTACACAGTCTTTCCTTCCAAGGAGTTCATCAACATTGACAATTCCTCCCGAGTCTGTGAATTAATCTGGTGTTCCCTCCTGGCAGTTTATGTTCTGACTCCACTTAGTTCAGACACACACTCTTTCCGTCATCTTACAGAGTTTCCTCCCTCTGTCGCACACTCCTTGCACTTAGCCTAGAGAACCAGACTTAATCCTACACACTCACAGATAGAAAACTGTATCTCTATCCCTACAGACGATTTCTAAAATTCATCTACAATTCAAATGCATACAAATGACATTCAGAACAAAGTATTCGTTACACAAAACTTGACAACAAGAAAAATTGTTATTTTATATTAATGGTAGAATGTTCATTACAATAGTGGAGTCCAAGCTACAACTGAGTCTTGGCTCTCTGTATTTTCTCACTATCCCCTATGCATTTCCTCTCCTAGCTAGCTCTATCTTAGCTAACCCCTACAACCAAACCTCTACTTTGCATCATTACAAATATTTATTGATGCAGGAGCATCTCCCACATCAAGTGTGCCAGCGTGGAAGGCAAGAGACAGCTGGACAAGCGCCAGCACAAATTTTGAAAATACCTTGGAAGTTGTTGCACAATATTAAATGATCCATTAAGATGAAGCACACTTGTATATTGTAATCGGACCTTGAGCCTTTATCTCTCGTCCTTAGTAGGTAGGAGGCATTTAATATAATTAATGCAGGTAGATAGGATTTAATTCTAGATTAGACTATTTGAGAGCGCAAGAGGGAAATGGGATATAGACACCCTCATTGTGCATTGTAACATAATTCTGAGCATTGAGAAGGAGATCATGCAGAGAGCTGTGTAAGAACACCCATGTACAGATATTTGAATTAATAGAAGAGTTTGGTTCAAATTCATGGTTTCGTGTCTACTCTCTGTGTATTGATGTTGAATGATATGCTCATGAATGTTTTCTTTCCTGTTATACATTTTCTTTATGTGCTGTGTATATGATTTCATGTTTGAGTTTGAAGTCTGAAGGGAAGAAGGAATGAGTTTCAATTGTTTCTCTATCTGAGTTAGAGTTCCTGCAAGGAGTGCAGTTGAAGTGTCCGCAAGGAGTGCGTTGACAGAGGGTTCATATAGAGGTAACTTTTTTTCTCATTCACCCAACGTACAGTTGGGCACAGGAGCCGTGCAAATAGTGCGCAGGCCGAGTGAAGTTCAAGGTTGCGAACCTGAACAAGGGTTAAAAGACGGCTGCTGCAGGTGATTGGCAGAGTCAAAGATTCAACGCTTGGGAGTTGTTGAAAACCTGCCGCAGGAGTGCGTGCAGGGTTCTCTGAAAGATTCAGAGTTGGTAAAGTTCAGGAGGTATGGGACCTTCGAGTTATCACTAAGGGAAGGCATAGGAAGTTTGTGTCGTGGAGTGTTCAAACAGGCGTCGCAGGTTTGTACGCAGGAGGACGAGTTCCGTGGAGGAACACTTGGTCACTCGTAAAAGTTATCGGGAGGAAAGGACGGTCAGTATTCTCTGAGGAGGATTCGAGACATCCCATGAGGCGTCAGATCTGGTAGAGGTGCAGGGGAGATATGCTAAGTATTCCTGAAGGATTTGAAGTTCAGGAGGGGGAAAAACCGTTGATCAGAGCCACAAGGTCCGTCAGATCTGTACGTATATCGTGTGTTGGGGTTTCATGGTTTGGAACTCCGTAAACATAGCAGCTGGTATTGCGATATCATGAAATGTGATATCCCGATAGCCAAAAGGATAGTGTGGGACCCTAGCAGAGTCAGCTAGTGGATAGGTGCCACAATATATCGGAGTTTCATGGCGAGAAGGCCCGAAACATATGCATTAGGATTCGTGATATTGCGAACTCCGAAATGCCGATGGAGTGAAGGGACTGTTGAAAAGTCAACTCGCGAGCGCATCGGAGTTTCAGCGTATCGGGGTTCGGTAGTCGAAAAAGTGAGTTGTTCGACATCGTGAGTGTCGAATTCGCGATAGAGAAAGTCTCGATAGGAAAAAAGGACAGCATTGACTGTCATCGGATATCGGGGATTCGAGGGTCGAATGTCCAACCACTGACCTCGCGAAGTTGCGAAATTCTGATCTCCCGAGTGCGAAAGGGAGATCCAGTGAAGATTTGTTGTGGGTGCAGATTTCCCGATAGGGAAATAGAAGGGCATTAGAGTTCTTCGGGCCGTGAAGGAAAGAAAGATCCTGTGAGAGGACGTGCTTGCGAGCGCGGCTGCGTCAAAGTGGTATCAGAGCACAGATTCTTGTCTGTGTATTTCAGGCAAGGGAAGCATAAGAGATAAGGAGCACTCTGATACATGTCAAGTGGTATCAGAGCATAGGAAGTTTCCTTGCTTTCTGTAGTAGAGAAGAAGAAGAATTCACCATGCCACCAAGGAGAGATAGACAATCACCCGATCCAGAGGATAGGGAAATGTCGAGAAGAAGAAGCAGGTAGATGGCAAATCCAGCTATGGAGAGACAAATGTGTGATCTACGAGCTAGACTCGAAGACATGGAGACAACACAAAGACGCACAGTCAGTGCAGGGGATCTAAGTGATTCCGAAAGCAAAGTTGAGGCTGAATGTGAAGAGGAAGTTGCAGCCGAAGATGCATCAAACGAACGTTTGATTAGAGCTATTGCTAGAATAGGTGCAAGAGCCAAGATGGACATTCTAGTTTATGAGGGAAATCTGGATGCAGAAGAGCTTCTAGACTAGATTAGAGCTCTGGACACATACTTTGACTATGAAGATGTCGAGGAAGATAATAAGGTCAAGCATGCTATCACAAGACTGAAAGGAAACACAGCATTGTGGTGGGATGAACTACAAGCTGACAGATGCTGCAAGGGCAAGCATAAGATCAAGAGCTGGGATAGAATGATCGCAAAGATGAAGGCGAAATTCATCCCTAAGGATTATCAAATTACTCTATTCAGGAGGATGCAGAACCTGAGGCAAAAGCTGATGACAGTGAAAGAATACACCGAGAAATTCTACAAACTGAACATCATGGAAGGTCATCGGGAGAGCGATGATGAGAAGGTTGCCAGATATATAAATGGCCCGAGATATGATATCCAGGATGAGATGAGCATGGTAACCGTCCGAACGGTGGAAGATGCTTATCATATGGCTCTAAAAGTTGAAGAGAAGCTGAGCCGAAAGCAGAGCTAAAGGGGCCGAGGCAGAAGTCATCCCAGAGGGAAATTAGTTGCCCAGGATAAGTACCAGAAGACCAGGGAAGACTGGAAGAAACCTCATAATATAACTAAGAGAGGTGGGACCTCACAGAGAGGACCATATGTTGAATAGAGAGGACAACATACTGAGCAGAGAGGAGATTATGCTGACAACAACACTTTTCCTCATACTAGAGGTAGAGGAAGAGGAAGAGGTGGAGTAATCACATGCTTCACATGCGGAAAGAATGGGCACAAGTCTTATGAGTGTCCCGAGAAAAATAAATAAATTGGAGAAGCTCACATCGCCGAAGCGCATAGGCAGGATGTTGAGGCAGAAGACGCTGAAGGCGAAAGATCGTTGATGATGCGAAAAGTCCTTTTGACACCAGAGAAAGAGGTGGAAGGTTCAGTCCAAAGGACCAGACTTTTCAGGACTACTTGCAAGACCAAGGACAGGGTATGCAAGGTCATTGTAGACAGTGGTAGCACGGATGATCTCATTTCTACAGAGATGGTAGAGAAGCTGGAGCTGGAGACGACTGATCATCCCAGGCCATACAGAGTTTTGTGGCTACAAAAGGGACACCAGGTAACTGTCACTAAACAATGTTTAGTTGAATTCAAGATAGGAGGATATAATGATAAAATCTTGTGTGATGTCATTCCTATGAATGTTTGTCATCTATTGCTGGGTAGACCATGGCAATATGACAGAAATGTGATTTATGATGGGTGAATGAACACATACACCCTGGAGAAGAACGGGAGGACACACATGTTGCTTCCAATAAAAGATAAGGAGGTGAAGCCGGAAGTAAGCAACATAGTACTTCTCATGAGTGGGAAGGAACTTCTTACAGAGGTTAAGAAGAAGGAGGATCCACAGTTTATTGTGGTCAGAAAGCCTAGAATTGTACTGACTAGCACAAGGGTAGATGATTTACCAGATGAGATTTAGGAACTGCTGGAAGAGTTCATTGACATTGTAGTGGACGAATTACCTCATTCATTGCCACCGATCAGAAGTGTGAGTCATCACATTGATCTCATACCAGAGGCCAGTTTGCCAAACAAATCCGCGTACAGATTGACGCCGCAGGAGAATGAAGAAGTTAAGAGGCAAGTCCAGGATTTGTTGGACAAAGGATTAGTCAGAGAAAGCTTGAGTCCATGTGTTGTTCCAACAAGACTCAGTCCGAAGAAAGATGGAGGCTGGAGGATGTGTACTGACTCGAGGGCGATTAACAAGATAACCATCAGGTACATATTTCCATTGCCTAGGATGGATGATCTGATGGATTGTTTAAGTGGAGAAAAATACTTCTCAAAGATTGATTTAAAAAGCGGTTATCATCAAATCCGCATGAGAGAAGGTGATGAATGGAAGACAACATTCAAAACAAATGAGGGGTTGTATGAATGGCTTGTTATGCCATTTGTCTTAACAAATGCACCAAGTACCTTCACGAGGTTGATGAATGAAGTCCTAAAGGAGTTCATCGAGAAGTTTTTCATTGTGTATTTGGATGACATACTGGTTTTCAATAAAACAACAGCGGAGCATCTGAAGCATTTGGCTACAGTGATGCAGAAGTTACAGCAGGAGAAGCTGTTGATAAACATGAAAAATTCCTCATTCATGAAGACAGAGCTCATTTATTTGGGGTTTGTTATTTCAGCAAATGAGTTGAGGATGGATCCAGATAAGGTGGAGGTAATCAAGAATTGGCTATCACCAAGGAATGTATTCGAGGTGAGAAGTTTCCACGGATTGGCTAGTTTCTATCAGAAGTTCATCAGGAATTTCAGTGGAATTAGCGCAATGATGATGGATACAGTGAAGAAAAGACACAAGTCTTTTCACTGGACTGAAGAGGATGAAAAGAGTTTCAATCTATTGAAGAGGAAGATCACGAAACAACCAGTTTTAGTGTTGTCGGATTTCCAGAAGACATTTCAAGTGAAATGAGATGCAAGCGGATTTGCAATTAGGGCGCTCTTGAGTCAGGAAGACATGCCGATAGCATATTCTAGTGAGAAGCTGAATGAAGCAAAGATGAAATATTCCACTTATGATAAGGAATTTTATGCTATCATACAGGCACTGAAGAAATGGAGGCATTACTTGATCCCAAAATAATTTGTATTGTATAGTGACAATCATGCACTGCAGTTTGTGACTCAACAAGAGAAGTTGAATCAAAAACATGTCAAATGGGTTGAGTATATGAAGAATTTCACTTTTTTGATTAAACATGTTTCTGGTACTGCTAACAAAGTGGTTGATTCTTTGAGCAGGAAGTGTTTGTTGTTGCAGGAGTTCAAAGTCAAAACTTTAGGTTTTGATGATCTCAGGGAAATGTATGTTGATGATCCAGATTTTAAGGAGGCATATGAAGCGGCTGAGAATCCAATTCTCAGAGACAACAGCCCTTGGACAGACTACATGATCCAGGAAGGATTACTGTTCAGAGGTAATCAACTGTGTATTAAGAAATGCTCCATGAGGGAGAATTTGTTGAAGGAGAAACACAGTGGAGGATTAGCAGGACATTTCGATCATGATAAAACATTTGCGAAGCTGAATGAGTCGTATTTTTGGCTGGGAATGCGAGCAGATGTCAAGAGATTTGTGGATAGATGCAGAATTTGCCAGCATTCGAAGGGAAGGAAACATAATGCGGGGTTTTATCAACCATTGCCCATACCAGAGAGGTCGTGGGATGTGATTAGCATGGATTTTGTATTGGGGTTGCCAAGGACACAAAGAGGTGTTGATTCAATATTTGTGGTGGTGGATAGATTTTCCAAAATGGCACACTTCATTCCATGTCAGAAAACCAGCGATGCAACTCACATTGCGAACATGTTTTTCAAAGAGGTCATTCGACTTCATGGGTTGCCAAGAAGTATAGTTTCGGATAGAGATACTAAATTCATAGGGCATTTTTGGAGGACCTTATGGAAAAAGATGGGAACTAACTTATCGTTTAGTTCGGCTTATCATCCTCAGACGGATGGGCAGACAGAGGTAGTAAACAGGAGTCTATGAGACTTGCTGAGAAGCTTGGTGACAGAGCACCACAGCCAGTGGGACAACGTATTACCACAGGCAGAGTTTGTGTATAATGACTCGGTGAATCGGAGCACCGGGCAGAGTCCATTTCAGGTTGTCTATGGCATGCAGCCGAGAGGAATTTTTGAACCGAGGGATTCAGAACAGACTGCGACTAGGAGCACTAGTGCAGAATAATTTGCAGAGGCGATGAAGGAACTTCACAGCCAGGTGAAGGAGCGACTGCAGAATTCAAGCCAGGAGTATAAACACAGAGTCGATCAGCATAGAAGACAACTTCAATTTGAGGTTGGTGATCTGGTTCTGGCACATTTGAGAAGGGAAAGGTTCCCAAGAGGAACATATAACAAGTTAAAGATGAAGAAAATCGGGCCATGTAGGGTCTTGAAGAAATGTGGGGCAAACACTTATGAGATTGAATTACCCGATGGGATCGGAATTTCTCCGATATTCAATATCTCTGATTTGTACCCATATAGAGTTGAAGAAACAGGGACTGGAAATGAGTTGCTAGTGATCCAATGGACGAAGAAGATGCCAGTTGCAGAGAAGCCGCAGATGGAGTGCATACTGGACAAAAGAATTGGCAAGAAGACCAGGAGGAAAGAATACTTTGAGTATCTAATCAAGTGGAAGAATTATCCAGTTGAATATGCCAGCTGGGAGACTGAAGCAGAGATACAGAAGCATGGACAGACCATGCAGGAGCCCATGAAATTTTTCAAGAGAGGGAGTATGATACAGGAGCATCTCCCACATCAAGCGAGCTAGCGCGGAAGGCAGGAGACAGCTGGACAAGCGCCAACACAAATTTTGAAAATACCTTGGAAGTTGTTGCGCAATCTTAAATGAGACATTAAGATGAAGCGCACTTGTATATTGTAATTGGACCTTGAGCCTTTAGCTCTCATCCTTAGTAGGTAGGAGGCATTTAATATAGTTAATGTAGGTAGATAGGATTTAATTCTAGATTAGACTGTTTGAGATCGCAAGAGGGAAACGGGATATAGACACCCTCATTGTGCATTGTAATATAATTCTGAGCATTGAGAAGGAGAGCATGCAGAGAGTTGTGTAAGAACACCCATGTACAGATATTTGAATTAATAGAAGAGTTTGATTCAAATTCATGGTTTTGTGTCTACTCTCTGTGTATTGATGTTGAATGATATGCTCATGAATGTTTGATTTCCTGTTATACATTTGCTTTATGTGCTATGTATATGATTTCATGTTTGAGTTTGAAGTCTGAAGGGAAGAAGGAATGAGTTTCAATTGTTTCTCTATTTGAGCTAGAGTTCCTGCAAGGAGTGCAATTGAAGTGTCCGCAAGGAGTGCGTTGACAGAGGGTTCAGATAGAGGTAACTTTTGTTCTCATTCACACAAAGTGCAATTGGGCATAGGATCCATGCAAGGAGTGCGTTGGCCGAGTGAAGTTCAGGGTTGCGAACCTGAGCAAGGGTTAAAAGACGGTTGCTGCAGGTGATTGGCAGAGTCGAAGATTCAACACTTGGGAGTTGTTGAAAACCTGCCACAGGAGTGCGTGCAGGGTTCTCTAAAAGATTCAGAGTTGGTAAAGTTCAGGAGGTATGGGACCTTCGAGTTATCACTAAGGGAAGGCACAGGAAGTTTGTGCCGTGGACTGTTCAAACAGGCATCGCAGGTTTGCACGCAGGAGGATGAGTTCCATGGAGAAACACTTGGTCACTCGTAAAAGTTATCGGGAGGAAAGGATGGTCGGTATTCTATGAGGAGTAATTGCGACATCCTGTGAGGCGTCATATCTGGCAGAGGTGCAGGGGAGATACGCTAAGTATTCCTGAAGGATTTGAAGTTCAGGAGGGGGCAGAACCGTTGATCGGAGCCACAAGGGCCGTCAAATCTGTACGTATATCGTGTGTCGGGGTTTCGTGGTTTGGAACTCCGTAAACATAGCAGTTGGTATCGCGATATCACGAAACGTGATATCCCGACAGCCAAAAGGATAGTGTGGGGCCCTAGCGGAGTCGGCTAGTGGACAAGTGCCACAATATATCGGAGTTTCGTGGCGAGAAGGCCCGAAACATATGCATTATGATTCGCAATATTGTGAACTTCGAAATTCCGATGGAGTGAAGGGATTGTTGAAAATTCAACTCGCGAGCGCATCGGAGTTTCGGCGTATTAGGGTTCGGGAGTCGGCAAAGTGAGTTGTTCGACATCGCGAGTGCCGAATTCGCGATGGAGAAAGTCTCGATAGGAAAAAAGGACATCATTGACTGTCATTGGATATCGGGGATTCGAGGGTCGAATGTCTGACCACTGACCTCGCGAAATTGCGAAATTCTCATCTCCCGAGTGCGAAAGGGAGATCCGGTGAAGGTTTGTTGTGGGTGCAGATTTCCCGATAGGGAAATAGAAGGGCATTAGAGTTCTTCGGGTCGTGAAGGAAAGAAAGATCCAGTGAGAAGACGTTCTTGCGAGCATGGCTGCGTCATTTATACAAGAGGGGCTCGACGAGCTTCCCTCGCAAGCTAAACTAGTGGTGTCAAATCACCATTCAAAATGCCTGACTACCGAGGCAATTTACAATGATGGAAATCTATCCCAAATCAGATGCAAATCTCTCCTACCGTCAACCACTTAATGGAGACCTTATCTCCGACTTGTACGAAGGCACAATTTGGCTCTTCCATCTTGTCTTCATTAAATGCCTAGATCATGCTTTAGATTCCCGAGGCAAAATGAGAGAGCGATGCCTCTCCTTCTTTGAATGTGCACCATGAGTGTAAGTCGACTGGCGCGTGATGAGGTGGAGCAATGCTCCTACATCACCTTGGAAGGCCCATGACATCACCTCTGTGACCCTTGACGTCACCCAACGTTTGATGGACACTTTGGAGGCAGTTGTGTGCCAAGTGGCACGTGTGGCTTGATACAGAGGCCTTGGGAGGCCTAATGTTTTGCTCCTGGAGGCCAACGTTTCACCAAAAAGGCCTAACATCACCCTAAAAGGGAATGACATCACCTTTTCTACTTGATTTAGGGTTTTAATTTGTCATTTTATGTAAAATCCGGATATTACATGTAAACTGGCCATGTTGGCCTTTTTGACCTAATTCTAGTCATTGTAACTGTATAAATAAGGGGAAAATCACTCTTATTTTTTATCATCTTTCACACAAACTTAAGCGAGGTCTGAAATTTGCACCCTAATTAGGGTTTCTTGGATGAAATTTGGTGCGCACTTCTTGAAGGAGGCTATTTTGGAGTATTTTATCATTTTTCTTGGTGGAAGTGTTCAACTAGGCTATTTGCAAAATGATTCTTGGTGAATGTAAGTAAATTTTCTGAAACTCTTCTACATTGAATGGTTATGGTTGTATTTATCTTGCATTTAATCTAATATTATGAAATTTCTAGCTTAAAACCCTAGGAAGATAAAGCACATGTTATTGTTCTTTCCTTAATAACTTTCACCTACTAGATTATGCTAGAAAACCGATTTTCTTGAATATTTTTGCTAAGGGCCTTGCCATTGCAACACCCTAGCACCTTTTTCTTCATCTAGCCATCATTTACTTCATCCTTGAGCTAAAGAAGGAGGAAAACTACTTGGGCCTAGGTTTACCTACTTCCTAGTAGCCATTTCCACCCTAGGGTTTGGTGATTGAAGCCTTGGGCTACCACACTTCAATTATTGACCCTCTTGTCTCTAGCTCTCTTATTATCATTTGTTCCTTCAATATTTTTCGCTGCCTAAAGAGACTCCATTTACCCTAAAAGCAATGATCTAAGCCTTACAATTGAGTGATTGACAAAAACTATTATCAAAACCTTTACCTTAAACTCTCTACTAACTGATCCTAACCTTAGAATAGTCTAATCTACTAACCTATCTGTTGTTGTTATTAAATTAAGCTACAACCATCTATTGCAGCACTAAAAGCATGTAAAAGCAATTGGAAATTTGATTTATACAATGTCTAATGAGCTTCTGACAAATGCTAGTACTTTGTTATTTTTGGTCATTGTGAAGCCATTTTAAGGCATTTATTGTGAAGCTATTATCTGATAAACATTGTTGTTATAAAATTTTGTTTGCTTCATCATATGTCAACTATGGATTTTATTGATAAATCTATGGTTTTATGAAGTACTAACAACAAGTTGTACTTGCAAAAGATATCATTTTCTTGTTTCTTTGTTCTAGGTAGGTACATCTAAGCACTTCATTACTTCATTGGTTAAAACCTTGGGACTTTCTGATCAGTGTGACTTGTAAGAGGGAATATTTTTATAAACAATTTAACCTTTTCCTTCTCAAAGCCCCAGGTCACTGAGGACGTCTCCCCTGGACCATCAACCCTAAATAGAAAGAGGTATCATGTTGAGGTGATAGTGATAGGATAACCTCATGTTAAGCCAATTTTCCTTCCCTTAACCTTTTCCTTTGAAATAAGTACAAATTGTGGAATAACACATACCATTGCATAAAAAGTTATTTTTATATAGATTTTTAATAAAAAAATATTAATTTTTTTTTTTTAATATATACATAATAAGAATTGTGTTTTTTATAAAATATTTGAATTAAATGTATTAATACATTGATGTACTAAAATATTAATGTACCAATGCATTCATGTGATAATACATTAATTTACGAAAATACTAATGTATTAATTAATTAATACATTAATCCCTAGTCTAAATGTTATATGAAATGACTCTTCTCTGAAGATATTTTCCAAGTACATTTCCCCAAAATCTGACGAGAAATTGTTAGATCCACAAATTTCAATGATTATTTATGTATAATTTGAATGCCCCAGTGGTTTTTCGGCATGCTGAATTCATTCCTACAATTAAAAATGGATTTTAAACAATAAAAAAAAAGTGATTTCATGCAGATTTGTGTTGTCAAATTTAAGCAAAAAAGCCATTTCATAAAACAGTTAGACAATGCTATACATTAAAGTAATGTTTAAATTAACATTATTACATTAATTTATTAAAATATTAATTAATACATTAATAAAGTGTTAATAAATTAATAGAATAAAAATACATTAATAATACACTTTTACATAAAAACATTAAAGTATTAATACATTAAGAATGTATTATTACATTAACAATGTATTAATACATTGATGTACTAAAATATTAATGTATTAATGCATTGATGTGATAAAACATTAATGGTATATTAATTAATGTATTAATACATAAATACATTAATGTGTTAAAGTATCAATGTATTAATTGATTAATACATTATTAATTAATACATTGCTAAAGTATTTATACTTTGGTAGAAATTGGTTAACTTCAGTTTACTATGGTTGACCTTGGTTGACCATGACCATGGTTAACAATATTACTATGTTTGATAGTTGATTTCCATAGATGACCATGGCTGGCCATGACCATGGTAGATCATGACTATGGATGGGATTCAACATGTTTGACCTTATCTATGAATATTGTTGACCATTACATTGACTATGGTTCACTATTATTGACCATGATTAAGAGTATGGTTCACTATGGTTGATCGTAACCATGGTTGACTATGGTTAACCATGATTGAGATTGATGTGGAACAAAGTACAATACATTTAATCATAGTTGACCTTCAACATGGTAACATGTCCATGGTTGACTATGGTTGATCGAGGTTGACTATTGTTGACCATGCCATTGCATGACCTTTGTAAACCTTATGGAGCTCATTACGATGCACCATGTTTATTACGTTTAACCATGTTTTTCTATGGGACTACCACATTGCAATGTTGATTAGGTTTTGTTCGTCACATTGCGACATGAGGTTTTTTTTGTCACATTGCGACATTAGTTTTTTTTCGTCACATTGTCACATTTTGTTATGATCGTCACAATGCGACATCAGGAAATGTTCTTCTGATTGCGACATCAAGTTATGTTGATCACATTGTAACGTCAAGAAATGTTCATCTCATTGTGACATCAAGTTATGTTCGTCACATTGTGACATTGAGAAATGTTCATCTCATTGCAATGTTGATCTATGTTTCTCACATTGCCACATCGGGTTGTGTACATCACATTGCGACAATGGATTATGTTTATCAGATTGGGACATTTGGAAATGTTTGTCACATTGTGACATCAAAATATGTGCATCACATAGAAACATTAGGATATGTTCGTTTCATTACAATGACAGGGCTATGTTCATGACATTGTGACATTACTATTCACATAACCAATTTATGTTTTTCACATTGCAATGTTGGGATATAATAGTGATAGTGTGACCTAGGGTTATGTTCGTTAGATATTGAGGTTGGAAATTGTTCGACACATCACCATGTATGGAAATGTTCATCACAATGTGACAAAGGGAAATGTTCATGACATATTGCAATGTTGATCAAGATTTGTTCGTCACATTGCAACATGAGGTTTTGTTCATCACATTGTGACATCATGTTTTATTCGTCACATTTCCACATCTGGTTATGTTCGTCACATTGTGGCGTTGGGAAATGTTCATCACATTGCGACAACAGGTTGTGTTTGTCAAGATTGGGACGTTTGGAAATGTTTGTCACATTTTGATTTCAGGATATGTGTAGCACATTACAACATGATGATATATTCATCACATTGTGACAATGGGGATATGCTCATCACATTTCCACATCCATTTATGTTCATCAGATTGCGATGTTACTATTCACATAGCCAATTTATGTTTGTCACATTGTGACATTGGGATATAATGGTGACAATGCGACCTTTGGCTATGTTCGTCACATACCGATGTTGGGAAATGTTCGACACATCACGACATAGGGAAATTTTCGTCACAATGTGACAAAGGGAAATGTTCATCACATAGTAAGGTATAACCATGTGCATCACATTGCAATGTTCCTATAACGATATGTTGGGATTAGACACATTGTAACATTACACCACATAACTTGTTTATTTTTGGTTATCTCAAATAGAGAAATTCCTTACGAGTTATGTTATAGTAAGATGTTCGAGAATGTTGATGTTTCATTCTGATATTCAACTAGGTTGGATTATAAGGAACTGGTATGTTCCTTAATGGTTATGTCGGATTGAGACATAGATAAATGGGTCGGTTATGTTGCAAGGATTATATCAACATAATAATGGCTAACATCAAATTACAACAATAGGGTATAATTGTCAAATTGCAATAGCGAGATATGTCCACAACATTGTGACACTAGATTATGTAGGATTGCATCTCTTTGTGATTAAAGGTTTTTTTTAAATGTGATTTCAGGATATGTTCGTGATGTTGTGATTTCAGGTAATGTTGATGACATTGCAACATTGGGTTTCATTAGATTGCAAGATGAGGTTATGTTCATCACAATGCAACTTTGACACATTATGAAATGTATGTTTTCACCAAGTTTTTTGAGAAAACTTCTAATGAAAATTTTCAATTGTAACAAAGATACGAATTTTGAATTAACATAATATGTTGCATGGAAGGAAACTTTCCTATGATGTGAATTAAAACTTTCTCATAATTTGTTAGATTGAAGGTAAATGAAAACTTTATCATAGTTTAATTGAATCAAAGCTAAGTTGAAATTTTAAATATAATAATTATTCTATATTTTAATATATTAAAAAATAAAAAATAAAATATTTCAAGTATTCTTAAATTTTTTAATTGTATTATCAAAAATTTCTTAATTTATTATTATTATATATATGAAAAATTAAAAATAAATAAATTTATGATGATTCATTAGTCTATACAATATTAATATTATAAAATATATATTTTTTAAATGCCTCTATATATTTATAGAATTGTTTAAATATTTTATTCCTAGTTATTCAATCAATTCATTTAATTACTTCCATTACATTTTATATATCTTAATCCATAATAATATGTTCATGCATTGGACTTGACATAATCCTTTTAAATGTAACATTTATATTATATTTATTTTAAACATTATAATAATTTTCCCAAGATATTATTACAATACAATATTATATTGTATTGTATTATATTATAATAATTGTACTTTATTGTAATACAATAAAAATATAATACAACATAATTATTATAATAATAATAATTATTATTATATAATAGTAATAATAATAATTAAATTAGACCATGAACATAAAAAAAAGCCTTGAATCTCATAATTTTTGGTATAAAAGAACAATAAGAGGAGGATACGCTAGAAATAGTAAAAGAAGAATTAAATAATAAATCACAAATTGATACAACTTACCTCATAGAAGCAAAGAGGCTAGGAAAAAAAATTGATCACAAAGATAAGTTGATCTGTGTCAAAGTAAGTTGCAATGACCATAAATATAGCATACTTAATAAATCTCCAAGCTTAAAAGGGTCATGAATATTTATGAATGAAGACCTCATTCCTGAAGACCAAGCTAAATTAAGGAAGGAAGTTCAAAAGGTAAAAGAAGCCAGGAAAGAAGGAAAATGAACAATAATTAGAAATCGAAAAGCTATTGTTAGGGATAGAGACCAGAAGGATAATAATAAATAGGAATTTGGGACACTCAGGATCCTTTTTTGGAACTATCGTGGTTTTCCATGGCGTAAAGGTCCTATGATAAGTTGGATCCCGAGTGACATTGATATTATATGTCTAGTTGAAACTTGGGAGCATGAGGAGTCTAAGGTCCCTAACATAGAAGGATTTGTCTTATGGTAGGCATGGAACAAAAAATCCCACCGTAGAGGGATAGGAGACATAGCTTGTTATATTAGAAAGAGCATTTCTCCTCACATTCAACTTCATAAGATTGACCCTCTCAATCAATACATTTGGATAGAAATTTCAGACACCAATGCTAAGAAGATGTATATAACAATTTGTTATTTTGCACCTATTAATTCTACTTTTTATAAGAAAAACAATCTAGATAACAATTGTCCCTATAATAATTTAGAACAAGATATTTATAGTTTGAAAAATGAAGGTAATATCCTCCTGCTAGGAGACTTTAATGCTAGGGCTGCAACTAAACAAGCTACTATTTTAAGTAATGACTCCAACCATAATCCTTTATGGCTAGATGAGAACCTTGTTTTATCTAATAGCTACAAAAGAACCTCTGAAGACCTAATTGAGAATTTGTTTGGTACTGAGTTGGTTAAGCTCTGCAACTCTTAAGACCTAATAATTTGAAATGGAGTAATGAAGTGGACAAACTCCAACCAAACGACTTCTATTCATGGGCTAGGTAGTAGTGTTGTATATTATGTGATATTTGATATCCCTATTTCTAACCAAATAACAATATTTGACCTTTTAAATGACCATGAGCCTAACTCTGATCATAAACCTTTAACCCTAACTCTAAACTTTTGCATGCATAGGAGCGCCTTTGGAGAGAATTATGATAATCAAAGGAATTTGCGCTTTGACAAAAGTAAAGTTGACATTTTCTTAAAGAGTTTAAATAGTAAATTAAATATCCTAACTTATAAGGACAACATTGAAGAACTCTATCATAATTTTACAGCTACCCTTTCCACTTCTATTAACAAGTTCTCTTTCAAGGTGTTCTATAAAAAGAATAATAGAACGACCAACCCTTGGTATGAAAAAGAATGTAAATTTGCTAGGAAATCCATTAGGGATGCTTCTAAAGAGTCCTTAAAACTCGATAAGATCAATACGTACAAATCCCTAATTAAAAAGGAAAAAAAGGTACTATATCAATAAAAGGAAAGAACAACTTTCACAACTATATAAGTTGGATTCTAAGAAGTTCTGGAGCCAAATTCTAAAACTCAATACTAAAAAGAATAATAGGATTCCCTTAAGGGACTGGAATTCCTACCTTAAAATTCTTTACGAGTTCCCTCATGCCATGTACACCATTCCTGTTGTCCCTACAAAAGAAGAAGTTTTTTCTTTAAATGACATAGAGTTCGAGGTGAAGCGACTTTGTCAGGCTGCTAAATTGAAGCTTTTAAGTGACCTAAAACACTAAATTGTCAAACCAGGGTTGGTAAACTTCGAGATGATACATAGTATGTGCAGGCAAGCGTCTAGTCTCTATCTGAATGCGATCCTAAGAAGAAAACACACACCTATTCTGAGAATTTGAATTCTAATGACTAACTCGAAACTGAGCATTTCCTATTTAAGTCATCGACAGAAAAACAGTCTTGTGCTCAAATGCTGGTACTGCTGTGTCTATTCAAAAGTATGGTGCTACACGATTATTTTACCTCTATGCCCAATCCTCTACCATCATCATTTCTGTTTAAGTTAGGACACACAGAGTATTGTCGAAAATGCATTCATTCTGAGCAGCAAAAATCAATCTATTCTGTCTGCAGGAAAACAGAGTATTATGCTAACTACTGGTACCAGGAGCTCCTTTTGTTCTAACTGTAATCTAACTATTCTAACCAGGCAAGGTAACTAATGTCTAACAAAGAAAAATGCATG
>JZKD02S0422877.1:482008-497105 GCA_000966675.3 Picea glauca | reverse complement strand
TGCCATGCAATCTGAGTTTGAGATGACAGATCTTGGCATAATGAAATATTTTTTAGGGATTGAGGTTGATCAATCAACCAAAGGCATTTTTGTCTGTCAGCAAAAGTATGCAACAAACATCCTCAAAAGATTTCGCATGGAAGAATGCAATCCAGCAAAAACCCCCATACCACTAGGCACAAAATTGAGCAAGAATGATGAAGGTCCTACAGTGGAATCTACCCTGTACAAAAGTTTAGTAGGCAGTTTGTTGTATCTTACAGCAACTAGGCCTGATATTATGTATGCAACCAACCTTGTTTCCAGATTCATGGAATCCCCCAAAGATTCTCATTGGAAAATGACGAAACGAATTCTGAGATATGTTGCAGGAACTCTCAATTTTGGCTTATGGTACACTAAATCTGATAGTAATCAACTTTCTGGTTACACAGATAGTGATTTTGCAGGCAGCCTAGATGACAGGAAAAACACATCTGGACATGTTTTTCAACTGGGCTCGAACCTAATCTCATGGGTATCAAAGAAGCAACCAATTGTTTCAATATCTTCTGCAGAGGCAGAGTATGTCGTTGCTACCTCAGCTTCCTGTCAAGCTGTGTGGCTGAAAAGAATATTGAAAGATATGTCACATACAGAAAAGGATCCAACTTCTATTTTCTGTGACAATACTTCAGCAATTGCTTTATCTAAAAATCATGTATTTCACAAGAAAAGCAAACACATTGACACTCGTTTTCATTTCATACGTGAGCTAGTCAATAATGGTGATATTGTACTACAATTTTGTGGTTCTCGAGATCATCTTGTTGATATCTTTACAAAGCCACTGGGAAAAACGGTTTTTTATTTTCAGAGACATGACTTAGGCATAGTCAGTGCTGACGTTTGTAACTGTTGAGTTTAAGAGGGAGTGTTAAATATAATGTAACCTCAACAGGCTGACTGTACACTGCTAGCTGTCCTGGCCAGTTGTACTTTCTATTCTTGATTTGCTTGAGCCTATTTAGCTCAGCTATTTCCCTTTGCATTGTACTTACTTCTTCATGTACTCGTTTTGTACGCTTCTTCATATATTCTAATATACTGTTTTCTGTTGTATTCTTTTCTCTCTACATTTCTTGCTTCACAATTTATCATGCCGGAAGATGTGCACCCCTGTACAGTGCTCTCCCTGCATAGAATGACGGCCCCAAGACCCACATCATGGAGAGTGTTGGTCGTGCCCTACCCATAAAGCGGGGTACCAGATGTGGTGCGGCATCCCTGTACAGTGCTTTTCCTGCATCCGAGGACGGCCGCCATCAAGGCCCCCAACACCAAATCTTCAAGAAAAATCACCGAGCAAAAACAATTCCTTCTCCTGCTCCCTTTCGTTCTTCATCAAGTCCCCTTGCTCCTCCGGCTAGTCAGCCATCGTTGTCAGCTCCAAACCCTTCAATCGGTTAACCGGTAAAGTCCCCAACACTACTTTTCTAATTATATGTTGCCTCTATGAAGACTAAACATCTTTCATTCTGCATCAAGCCCACCTGCTCCTCCGGCTAGTCAAGCTCCAAACCCTTCAACTATTAAAGTCCCCAACACTACTTTTCTAATTATATGTTGCCTCTATGAAGACTAAACATGAAAAGACAATGGTCACACAAAAATTTCCTATAGTCAATTTAGGTTGCCTCTATGAAGTTACATCACGTTTTTATTTGAAGTTGGAATCTGTGTGGTGCGGTGCTTCTGAGATTGCATCTCGAAGCTTTTGTTTTTAGTGTCATTTGTATTTTCTTTCCTAATCTAATGTTTTTGAAAAATTAAGTCGCTTAATGTAAGAGAAATACATTTATTAGTACCTTAAATGTCTGGGTAGTTTCGTTACACTGACATTTGTGGATTCAAGTTTTAAATGCATATATGCGAGATGTGGATTGATGCATTCAATTTCTTACTTCCTGAGAATAACACTGGAATTTTACTCTCAATATTTTTAAATAACGCACATAAATTGTTAAAACTATTAATTATATTATAACTGTGTGATGGGTTTAAAAAATTCAAACCCATATTTTTAAATAACGCAGATAAATTATTAAAACTATTAATTATATTATAACTGTGTGATGGGTTTAAAAAATTCAAACCCTTTGTGAGATCATTGTGCATTACTTAGAACCCTTTAGGAAAGTATTATTCATATAGTCTCTCCCCCTTGTATTCGATGGATTAATTTTAATTATGCATGCACTTTCTCTTTCTCTCTCCTCGAGGGTTAGTTCATTTAGTGTAAAGCAACCTTTACATTTTGCATGAAAAGCCTAGAGAGTAAACACAATTTGCATATGTCATCTAACTGGAAGAGCTTCAATACTTTCTATATTCAATCGATTTTATATTATTCTAAATCCAATATAAATTGTTTCTCCTTTTCCTTTTTAGGTAACTACTCAAGACGTTGATTCAACAACATGCTTTTGTCAAATTCAAACTCTTATTTTAAGTAGGTGTAGTCTTTACCATAAGAGTGCATTTTCTTAATTTGATTCAACAACATGCTCTGTACTAGAGAAACTGAGATGTTGTGCGCACTCTTTCACCTCAATACTTTTTCGGTTATTTGATGATAAGCACTTTTCTTAGGACCACCTACTAATCCCTAGTTTTAGGACCACCTACTAATCCCTATCTTTAAGTATCCGTTTTGGCTACATAGTCAAGTTTCCCATCTTTAATCTATGTTGTGTGGAACACATCATGAGTCGAAGAAAAGAAAATGGTAGAGCAGCTCACTCAAATGCCAGCTCCAATTAGCAGTACAAAAACTCTCAAAATGAGTTTACTCTCTACTAAAGATAATTTACATGTGTAACTGGAAAACTACCTAAGCAAACCAACACAGCTCCAGGAGAACTCCGAAACATTGCAGAACAGAGTTCATCTTAGTCACCATCAACTTCCTAATATTTTCACTTGCTCACATGGTAGAATAAATTATTATTATTCTAGAACCTTTTAAAAAAATATTTTAATGTATTTTTAAATACTATTATTAATATGTGTTTGTTTTATATTTTTGGGAAAAATGGATTCCTTGTTAAGGATGATGGGTTTATTAGAAGGAGGAGGAGTGATTTCATGGTTTTAAATTGTCTTTCCTGCGGAAGATTTCATAGCTTTCAAGCATATTTACAAGGAAATCTTTTATAGTAGGATTTCATAACTTTCAAGCATATTCACAAATGGTATCTTTTATATAAGATGGCATCTTTTATATTAGATGGGCTCCCAATGGGAGTGTTTATTGTCTATGGAGTGAAGGATGAGAGATTACTTAGTAGAAGGAATGGACCTCCACATATATTGGACATGGTTAACCACTAGACTAACTTTTGACATCACTTCCCTTTGTTAAACCTTGCCACGAGAAATGGCAAGGCCCTCAACCAATCAATGACTAGCATTCCTCACGACCAAACCCCCGATCAACAAACCAAATTTAACCTTGGAGTGCTCCCCTCAGGGTCAAACCTGTCCCGGTATCCGCGATCACTCCGAACAAATTCCTCTGAAGGATGTTTCATATTTCTCTATCTCATGGATTGGGCGGTTCATATTTACCGACACCTGTCCCAAGATACGACTTGATAGGGGCTCCCCATTAGTCCTTCCTTCAGTCACGAGCTGACACATGTTATCCTCTAGACATGCTGGCAGTCCTTGTCAGCATGATACATCACAGTGACGTCAACTCATTTATTAGTCTCGTTAAATGAGACCCACGGTGATCTACAACGAAGGTTTATCGTGGGATTTTCCTTGATGGATGACCTAAATTGTCCCTTGGAATCCCCTTTTTGGAATACCTCCATTTTGACATCCAGGGTCATTCTGACCATAGGACTCTGACCACGTTCACCATGACGGATCTAATGGTCCATAATCTTCCACGGACAACCCCCCTGATAGATCAATGGTCCTTGTTGGTTCGGGTGTATCCTCTACAGGGTTCATAACCCATTCCAATGAACGGTCAAGATCTCTCCTCGAACTCTACCTAATCTACTGCCCAGAATATCCATTAGGAATATCCCCATCAAATTTCTTGTACCCAGGGCTACTCCGACCATCTAACTCCGATGATGCTCACCACAAGGAGATCCAGCGATCGTGATTATCTCTCAGAGTCGCTCTCCAATAGATGAATGGTCTGTGTTAGCTTAGGATGCATCATATCCAGGCACTATAACCTACTCTGATGGAGGGCTAGGATCTATTTGTAATGTCGAATCAATTGTTGCGATTCATCCTATCTCTAAACATGTGATTCTCCACAGTTATCAACTCGAACTCAGGCTTGGTTGTCCTGGAAGTTCTCTTAAGTGTTTTCTCAGGATCCCAATCCTTCAGGAAATCTGAAATTTCTTTACAGGTCGACTAAGGCATTCACTCCTTACCACTTAGGTGACGCTTTGCATCCTACAAACTTTCCATTTCAATTGTGGAAGGTTTCAGAGAATCATATCCTTGTGATTGCACAGGGACTTCCCTCCGATATTGAGGCATATCGATACCCATATCGAGGTACCCCTAGTTGTCTTCCCAATGCAATTTTCATGGTTTGCAAGCTTCCCAATTCAAGGACTTGCAGGTTTTAGAGATATCCCTATAGTTAGTCCTTCTCACCCAACTGTCTCACTAGTCTCTACTCAAAACCATACCAGGTTAATGAGTACACTAATATGCCTAGCCTACATATTTTATAACATGAAAATAGGAACCTAATACAAGTATTCCTTTCATTTTATATAGACATATCTACTCATGAAATCAATATACAATTATTCATACCGTAATTACACAATCATGTCAATAAACAACCAGTTTGTGCATCAAGAAAACTTACACAACCAAGAATACATTCATAGGCACCAGTCTATTCATCTTACTCAATACAAATAACATAAGGTTTACTTATTTGTTTATTGATAGAATTAACAAACCAAATGGCTATGGGTGATCTCCTTGCCACCCAACCGTAGGCTCTGCACGCTCATTTACTTCGATTGCAGGCCACCCCCGTTCCAAGCCATGATGCTACTAGGGAATTTTTATGTGTTCACCCTTCCTAGATTGGCCTCTTGAGGTTTATCAGATTCTCCTTCGGCATCAAGCTCGTGGCCTCTCAACTCATGATGGATACTTCCCCCTGGGCCATCCTATCGCTAGCTTCTTACCTCCCCTTTCCCCTGTGTTTCTCCTGCACGTAATCTCCCGAGGAAGTATCTTGACCTCTCCCATTTTATTCTGCCAGAAGAAATATGTGGGGGTCAATCTGGGATACATAGATGGTACCCCACTGCACCTTTAGCTGGAAACCCCATTCCTGTATTCATTGAGGGTGGGTGTTTTTTCAACCACCAATCATCTTCATTTACTGATTTTCCTTGAAATTAGGTCTAAGCGGAAATTAGCTTATGGTTTTCCTCAGTCTTCCCCTTAGTAGTATCATGGTCAATACTTTCAAAGGATTCACCCATAGTCAGTTGGTTTGTCTTATTAATTAAACAATAATACAATTACACTATTGGCATGTTGTTTCATGGCAATCATCAATCATGATTAATTACATATACTTAGGGTTTAGACATGGGGTGTTACAGAGCTCCCTACCAATTGTCCAGGCACGAGTTGGAAGAATTTAAGATACAATTAACGGAGTTGATTGATGCAGGCTTCATTCAACCTTCTAGGTCTCCATATGGTTCCCCAGTACTCTTTCAAAAGAAGAAGGACACGATGAAACTAAGGATGTGCCTTGACTATAGGGCATTGAAAAATCAGACTATGAAGAATAGATATCCTTTGCCACTAGTTCTGGAATGTTTTGACAAACTAGCCAAAGCCAAGGTATTCTCTAAGTTGGACTTGAGATATGGTTATTATCAAGTTCAATTCATGGAGGGAGATGAACAGAAGATAGTGATGGTGAGACAATATGGAATTTATGATTTCATAGTGATGTTGTTCGGTCTATGCAATGCTCCAACCACCTTCTGCACATTGATTAATGATGTTCTCAAGCCATTCTTGGAAAAGTTTGTGGTGGTGTACTTAGTTGATATCATAGTGCTCAACGAGATTATGGAGGAGCATGAAAAACACTTGGAGGCAGTCTTTGAGGCATTACAAAAGCATCAGATGTTCTTGAAGAAGTCCAAGTGTGTTTTCGAGAAGACCAAAATACCCTTCCTAGGCCACTGGGTTGGACATGGAGGCATTCACATTGACCCTACGAAGATCACTGTGATCATAGATTGGGAGGAGCCACACGCCATGCACGATTTGAGGGTCTTCCTTGGACTAGCCAACTACTATCGAATATTCATGGAAGACTACTCCAAGATCGTTGCACCACTAATATATTTGTTGAAGAAGGAGATATATTGGAATTGGATGGAAAAGAGAAAGTTTGCATTCAAAGAGTTGAAAGTATACATACAAAGCATTTTTATGTAGTAAGGGCACCCCATGTATTTCAAGAGTAGGAAGCTACATGATCGTGAACGAAGGTATTGAGTCCATGAAAAGGAAATGACCAGATTTGTACATTGTCTACAAGTATGCAGGCACTACTTGTTGGGTAGGCCCTTTGAGGTCAAGGTGGATAATGTGGAGACAAGCTACTTTGCGACACAACCCAAGTTGTCCCCAAAGAAGGAGTGTTAGAAGGAATTCTTAGCTGTATTTTACATGACCGTCGAGTATAGGCCTAAATAACTCAATCTTTTCATTGATACCTTGAGCAGGAAGGCTCAGCTAGCTGCACTTGATGAAGATGAATCACCTACTACAATGGATGGAAGCCAAATTCATGTGTTGACAGAGTTGCGAGAAAATATTAAAGAGGGACTACCGGTTGATCCAACAATGAAGAAAATTATGAATTAGATATAGGATGGGAAGACGAGGAGGTTCATTCTTCATGATGGGCTCATGTATTTCAGCAAATGCCTATATGTTCCTAAGTCAAGTAATCTCTGCAAGGAAAACTTAAAGGAATGTCATGAATCACTTTGGGCTAGCCACCCAGGATAGCATAGAACATTGGCATTGTTGGAAAGAGGATACTTCTGGGAGCGTATGGTGCAAGATGTAAAAGACTATGTTGAGACTTGTCTTATTTTTCAACAACACAAGGCTGGCACCAAAATGAAAGCAGGTCTGTTGCAACCTTTGATAACTTCATAGAATCCTTGGACAAGCATTTCGATGGAATTCATCACTCAACTTCCATAAACACAAGGATACAACATGATCATGGTCGTGGTTTTCATTTTTCCATGTACACGGTTTTCATTCCGATGAAGACAACTTCTAGAGAAGAAGAGGTGGAGCAGATGTTTTTCAAACATGTAGTGAATAATTGGGATCTTCCATTGAACATTGTTTCAGACAGAGATATGAGGTTCACCGAGAAGTTTTGGACAATGTTATTCAAGCTTTTCGAGACAAATTTATTAATGAGCTTCATCTTCCATCCACAGATAGATAGACAGACAAAATGAATCAATGGATTGTTGGAAGATTACTTGTGATACTATGTGAGGACGTATCAAGCTATCCAACTAGATCTGTTGAACGTGGCACGATTCAGTTATAACTTGTAGAAAAGTTCCATGATAGGCTATAGTCTATTTGATTGATGAATGGAAAAAAACCCATCACCTCACACATGATGATGCAAGGCTATTACAAGACTAACCCAACAACCTTGGGATTCATGACAGGTTGGGAGGATTAGTGAGAGTTAGCTCATGTACATTTGATAGATGTGAAAGGGAGGATGAAACATTGGGTAGATAAAGAGAGACATGATGTGTATCTCGACATAGGAGATCATGTCTTCATTAGACTGGGAAGGAACCAATTCACGCCACCAACTGGGATGGCTCCATTGCTGGTGTGAAGGTATGAAGGTTCATTCAATATACTTGAGAATATTGGAGAATTCACCTACAAGTTACAACGACATTAGAGAATAATGGAGAATTCACCAATCTCCATAATCCAACTGAGATACTCAATGGCATAACAGTTACACTTCCTACCATACAATGCTTCAATTGGACTCAATTTTAATGAGGCATGATGCCCATTATTGTAATCAAATTCCACTAAGTGAATATAATCTTCCCACTTTGATGGTTGGTCCATCACATACATTTGAAGCATGTCCTCAATTATTCTGTTGGTACTCTCTGTTTTCCCATCTAAATCTAGGTGATACGTTGTACTGAGATTTAGATTTTTCCCAAAGCATTTGAGCAAACCTTTCTAAAAATTGGATGTGAAATTTGGATATCTGTCTAAAACTATTGTCTTAAGCACTACATGTATCCTAGAAACTTATTTCATATATATTTCTGCAATATTTTTTTCCTTATGTGTAGTCTTTACTAGAATCAAATGTGTTGTCTTAGTTAATTATTCACCACCACCATGATGGACTCATGTTGCTTCAGTGTTTTAGGTAGATTTGTAATAAAAACCATTGTATCAACTACCCACTTCCATTATGGAATAGGTAATGGTTGTAGCATCCCTCTTGGATTTCTATGTTCAATCTTCACCTTCTGACACTCTAGACATCTAGCTATGTAATTAGCCACCTCTTTCTTCATTCCTGACCAAAAATATTTGCTTCTTACAACTGCAATTGTCTTCTAATATCCTGGGTTCCTGACATATGGAACATTGTACATTTCTCTCATCACTACATTTTTCATCTCATTGGAATTCAACACATATATTTTTCCTTTGTACATGATAATTATGTCTTCTTTCAATGCATAATAATTAAATTTCTACTGAAAATTACCTTCATGTAATGTTTCTTTTATTTTCAGATAATGTTGATATGAATTTGTTGTTTCAATAATATTAATTTTTTTATCAGTCTTGTACATGCTAATGGCTGCAATATGCTTCCCATGTGCTAGTCTTCAAGGTGCATCAACCACATGATTTTCTTTTTTTTATGTGCTTAATTTCAAAGTCATATTCACTAAGAAATTCAAGTCATCTAGTTTGTCTAGAATTTAATGTTGGTTGTCTAAACAAATGTTTCAGACCACAGTGGTCTATTCTTAGGTCAAATTTCCTCCCCGTGAGGTAATGTCTCCACATTTTTAATGCATGTACAATTGACGCTAATTCCAAATCATGTGTAGCATAATTACTTTCATGCTCTTTTAATTTTCTAGACTCATAACATACCACATGATATCTTTGGATAAGGAATCCACCAATGACTTCCTTGCATGCATCAATAGACACCACAAAATCTTCATCTGAATTTTCAATCTTCAATATTGGAGCACTTGTCAAAAAACAATTCAGTTATTGAAAGCTCTCTTCACACTTGGAAGTCCATTCAAATTTCACTTCCTTCTTCTGCAAAGAAGTGATTGGGCGTGCAATATTTAAGAATCCTTTTATAAATATTTGGTAATAAATGAAAAGACCCGTGAATGATATGAACTCTATGAAATTTCTTGGCACTGGCCATCCTCTAATGGTCTCTATCTTCTCAGGATCAATTGTTATCCCTTTTGCTGAAATAGCATGCCCCAAGTAATGAATCTTCTTTTGATAAAATATGAATTTACTTAGGTTAGCATACAATTTATAATCTCTCAAAACTTTTAGCCCCATTCTTAAATGTTTTTGATGTTCCTCCTCTAAATTAGAGTAGATGAGTATATCATTTAGGAACACAATTACAAACTTGTCCAGGTATTCCCTGAACACTCCATTCATCAGGCACATAAAAAAAATTAAGGCATTTGATAGTCAAAATGGTACTACGATGAATTCATAATGTCCATATCTTGTCATGGGTGTTTTCTTTCTAGTGTCTTCTTCCCGAAACTCTTTTTCAACTGCATAGTTGGAATTTCTCTAACAACTACAACTCTTGGAATGCCTTGATGATTGTATTGATTCCCTTCTTCATCAAGACATGTGATTATCTTTTTATAACAATCTAGGACAACATGGTGTTTTTCCAACCATTCCATGGCAATTAGACAATCATATGAATGCAAAGGTACAATATTCACATCTACCTTTGTGCTAGGTCCATTCATGTCTATTGGACAATCTTTAACTAGCTCATTGATTTTCCTCTTAGCTTAGGTGGCTAATTGAATTAACCAATATTTCTTATGCTTAATCCTTTGCAAGTGAAATCTTTCAACATTTTTAGAGTTTATCTAACTATGGCTAGCTCCAGAATCAATTAAAAATGCATGGGTTGGTTATCACTCTTACCTTCCACCTCAATCATGGTGGATTGATATTTTTCTTGCTTGTTGTCTATGATTGCATAAATACTTGGCATGCTTCCTCCCATGTCTTCAACTATTTTATCCTCCTAAATTTCATGAAAAATCCTCATTATTTCCCCTTTGTGAGGGCAGTCCCTATATAAGTGATTTTCCCTCACATCCCCAACATTGTACAAGCTTCTTCCTTGGCCTTTTCCCAAATTAATCTGCATTCTTGTGCTCATTTTGGGTTGGATAACCTTGTTGATTTTCTTGGGAGTTGTTCTTTAAAAAGGGGGGCTTGAAACATTTCTACCTTTGCTCATTTTTGCCCTTCATCTTGTCATTCCAATATTTTTTAAGACCGGCCTCCCTTTGATCTACTCATAAAGGTTTTTTTCTCTCTTTATGGCTTCCTCCAAAGTCTTGGGGTTATCATATTGTATCTTTTCCCTCTAGAAAGAGGGTAACCCACTCAGAAACCTTTGGATTTTGACTTTCTCACCTTTATGAAGTCAACATACTTTAGCAATTCAAAGAACCTCTTCTCATATTCATTCATTGTCATGGTTCCCAACTTCAGTTCAAAGAAATATTTCATCTTCCTTTCATAGTAATTCTCAGACAAACATTTCTCTTGGAAATGTCCTTTGAATTGTCTCCATGAGATCATTTTCTCAGTAAGGTTCTTATCTTGCTTAAGTTGATCCCACCACATGGTTTCCTTTCCTTCCAAGTGGTAGGTTGCAATTCTAGATTCTACCCTTGAGAGTTAATAATGTAGCTATAAATGTTTCTTCATTTCCAATATCTAGGCCTCAACATATTCTCATTTCCTGTGATCACCATTGAAATTTGGTGGCTTGATCTTATTGAGTTCACCTTGCAAGATGTCTGCCTCAGGCCTTCTTCTTTTCCTCTTGACATGAAACATACTTGGTATTCTCCTTGGCCCTGAACTTGCATGATTTATTCTAGTTGATTTCCTTGGAGAATGATGGTGTCTACTCATGCTCCTTGAATTCCTATCATTCCCATGATCATCCCTTTTGCTGTGGGATCTAGATGTTGTCACTTGTCTAGCACTAGCTTCTTTCCTAGTGCCAAATTTTTTGTTAACCTTCTTATGCAACATACTCAAACTTTGAAGGATTTCTTCATCAGCCTTCATAATACTTTCATTATATGCTCTATAGCTCTGCACTTCCCTATGCAGGCTTCTCAAAGTTATAGGCTCGTGCCTGTTTCTTCTCTCAATTGAACCTGTCTCAGCATTTCCCATGTTGGCATGCAGACCTCCGATCTCTTCCTCATGGTTATAACATCCTTGAGAATATTCCATAAATCCATCTCTCATATAAGAACCAAAGTTGTTTTTATTAACCTCTAAATTTCCAAGAAATGTGCATGTGATAATTATTGTTAGAACATACATAACATAAAACATTTCAAAAATTAGAATATTGGTTATTCTTCATCTCAATTTATGAAGAACGTGATGCACCAATTCAAAATTTGATTCCTTATATGCATCCTTCTCTGAAACATATTTCCATCGGTTGTACTCGTGCCTCAATCTGAGTTTCGAGTGAAAAGTTACAACATTTGCAAGTTGCAATTTCCACTCTCTTACTGCTACATAAATATATTTATTACTTTCTGAGAAATTTTATTGCCCAATTCAATTTTATAGGTGGATATATGTCTTATCCTTTTCAATACCTTTCCAATGACTATTCTTTTTCTCAAATATGAGCTCCAAGCTGAAATTTATGGTCCGAAGAAGTTTGGACTATTTTCCCAAATTTATCTACGTATTCTATAGGTGACTTATTTTCCTTCTTGCACATTTTTACTGATCTGAAAATTTTACTTGATCTTTAACCATTACTTGTATGTGAATTTCTTAATTGTTAACCATATTTATGAATGCAAAATTAAAGAACATTCATCAACACATAAACATGTAAGCATACTATCTAAGAACAGAATTGGTAACGGAGTTCACCAGACTTCCTGGATACCTCTCCGGGCCACTATCCAAATGGGAAGGCCAATAGATTAAGTATTAAAATGCTTACAAAGTGACTTTTGATTTCTGTCTGTCATATATAGTAACAGACTTCAACAATAGCTGGAAGATGAAATTCTGAGACTTTTAAGTATGAACATGGATACCTTTCCATGTATCTGAAAGATTATGTGAGCACTTTTCTATCTGGATGCCTGAATGAAAAAACTGAAGCTGGATCTGGAATCTTTGTGAAAAATCGAGACTTTTGAGTATAAACTCGATATAATTTTGAAACTGGACTCCGAATGCTCTTTTTGGCACTATTCCCAATCTGCCCCTGATTGTACAGTCCGTACGGCCTTGGGATGCATGCCAATTCTGTACCACCTCGAGCTACGTGAAAATACCACCTTGCTCTGCGTGAAAATTCACTTCGGTCACTGTGCAACATCACCTCGATCTGTGTGCCTGTCTCTGGCTACATCAAAACTCATTCATCCTCCTCGGGATTTGTGCCATTACTTCATTTAAATAACAAAAAAATAATGGTTTTTGGGGGGCGCGAGCTATGGGCCACGCGCCCTCCAAAATCGCTTGAATCTCGACACTTTTTAAGGATTGCGCGCCATTACATGCCACGTCCGATGGCGGTGGTGCATTGGTAGTTGTAATTGTTATGGGGGCGGAAGTCCCGGGGTCAAACCCGCAGGCTTCTCCTCCATACACATATATTTGTTATACATGCGCGCGATTTGTTATATCATATGGTTTATAGTTGGCGCACGATTTAATACTATATGGTTGGCGCGATTTTTGGATTATATATATATGCGCTTTGCCATAGTATTACATTTGGTTCTTAACATTATAACATGGGTTTCTCCATATGGTTTATAACATTATAACATGGGTTTTTCCATATGGTTTATAACATATAATATTTGACTATATGACATGTTTTTAATACCAAGGGGGCCTCGGTGTTGGCAAGGTCAAGGGCTAGGCCCTTGACCACCCCTCCCCCCCCTTTTTTTTTTCAAAACCATTTCTAACCATATTTTGACCATTTTAACCCATTTATAACCTTTTTTGACGAAACTTCCCTTGCTCATATCTTTGTCACCTAGAGGTCGTTTTTCCTGAAACGAACATCACCGAAAAGCTGTTGATGAGCTCTTCCACTTTGTAAACTTTACTTTTCCATTTGAATAATTTAACTCTATCAAATTTTGAGATGATCCAACTGGATCAAACCTTCCCACTGGAAATCTTTTTGGCCACAAAAATTATGAAATCATTCAGAAAATAAGTGAGGGTATAATTCCCTCACTCTTCCGGTCTCTATCCACCTTGCTTTGCTTGGATGCATTCCTTTTAACCCCACACGAAGAAACTCCATGTCTCCTCTTCATGACGATCTGACCTTCTTGTCTAGTATTACATCTTCCTGAAGTTCATTAAGATACTCAAGAGAAAACTCGTCCATAGAAGGTACTTGAAACTATACATCTTGGTCTATAATCATAGGCAGCTCATACAATTTCAAGTTTTCCACATTAACAACTGAATACATTTTCATATAAGGAGGCAATTCTAACTAGAAAGAATTATTACCGACTTTGTTCAAAATTGTAAAGGGTCCATACCTAATAGGTTTCAATTTTTTACCTTCACCTTGAAGTCGATCTTTGTTGATATGAAGCCATACTTGATCACCAATCTAAAAATGATGATCTATGCGATGTTTGTCATGCCTTTTTTTGTATTTGGCCTAACTTGATTCCAACTGTTCCTACACTGCTTGATGAATTACCTGAATCTTCTTTATCTACATCAACCTGTTCACATTCCACTGTATCTTTCCCAAAAATGAAGTCTAAAGGAGACTTTGGCAAGTACCCAAAACATGTCTCGAAATGAGACTTTTGAGTAGAAGAGTGTATAGCTTTGTTGTAGGCATGTTGTACATAATGCAATTGTTCATCCCAAAGCTTGGGATGCTTAGCACAATACCCTCAAAGAAGATGTGCCACAGTCCTATTGACCACTTCAGTTTGACTATCGGTTTGTGGATGAAATGTTGTGCTTTTCTTCAACTTTGTGTCCATAAGTTCCCATAATGATGACCAAAATTTCCCAAGAAATCAGGAATCTCGATAAAAAATAATAGAAGTAGGAAGTCCAAAATGGATCCATACATTTTGGAAGAACAAATAAGCAGTCATCTCAACTGTGATCTGCTTTTTACAAGGCATGAGTATACACATTTTACTGAATCGATCCACAACAACATACAGATAGTCATGTCCTTTTCTAGACATTGGTAAACCTCCTACGAAATCCATTGAAACAGTTTCCCATGGACGAGAAGGAATTGGAAGTGGAGTGTACAAGCCTAACTTTTTGTTATTTGGTTTGATTGTTGCACACATGACACAACCTTTTACATATTTGGACATTGTTTCATTCATTCGAGGCCAATAACTGAATTTTTGTAATTGTGCTACGATTTTACCTACTCCAAAATGCCCTGAAATGAGAGAAGTGTGAGCTTCTCTTACCGCATGCACTCTTTCACTTTGTGGAATACAGATTTTACCAAGATGATACAACAACTTGTCATCGATATGATAATTCAATTCTTCATTTTGATAAACATGCCTTAGTGATTCATAAACTTCTTTGAAATCTTCATCCTTAGTATATTGTTCAACATAGCTTGCATGAACTAAAGGACTTTGTTGAATAACAATAGAAGCATTTG
>JZKD02S0422877.1:470351-480611 GCA_000966675.3 Picea glauca | reverse complement strand
TACCTTGCCTCAAATTCTGCCAATCCATCATAGCTTGCTGCATATACCCTAATGGATAAAATTGCTTTTTAAGTGCTGAAGTGAACTCATACCAAGAGGAAATGATTTTGCCTTTCGTGGCAAGATCCTCTTGAGATCTACTCTCCGACCAAATGAGAGCAGTCCCTCCAAGTCGGAGAGAAGCCAACTGAATTTTAATAGCATCTTCAGTAAACTTTTGAATCTTACAATAAATTTCAATTTGACAGATCCAATTGTCTAATTTTTCAGCATCAAGTTCTCCATTATACATAGGTAAATCAAACTTAATATCAAGCTTTAAATGATGTATATTGGTAACGAAGTTCACTAGACTTCTTGGCTACCTCTCCGGGCCACTTTCCAAATGGGAAGGCCGATAGATTAAGTATTCAAATGCTTACAAAGTCACTTCTGATTTCTGTCTGTCATATACAGTAACAGACTTCAACAACAGCTGGAAGATGAAATTCTGAGACTTTTAAGTATGAACATGAATACCTTTCCGTGTATCTGGAAGATTTAGTGAGCACTTTTCTGTCTGGATGCCTGAATGCAAAAACTGAAGCTGGATCTGGAATCCTTGCGAAAAATCGAGACTTTTGAGTATAAACTCGATATATTTATTAAACTGGACTCCGAATGCCCTTTTGGCACTATTCCCAATCTGCCCTTGATTGTACAGTTCGTACGGCCTCGGGATGCGTGCCAATTCTGTACCACCTCAAACTACGTGCAAATACCACCTCGATCTATGTGCAAATTCACTTCGGTCACTGTGCAACATCACCTCGATCTGCGTGCCTGTCTCTGGCTGCATCAAAACTCATTCATCCTCCTCGGGGTTCGTGCCATTACTTCATTTAAATAACAAAAAAATAATGGTTTTTGGGGGGCGCAAGCTATGGGCCACGCGCCCTCCAAAATCGCCTGAATCTCGGCACTTTTTAAGGATTGCGTGCCATTACATGCCACGTTCCATGGCGATGGCGCATTGGTAGTTGTAATTGTTATGGGGGCGGAAGTGTCGGGGTCAAACCCACGGGCTTCTCCTCCATACACATATATTTGTTATACATGCGTGAAATTTGTTATATCATATGGTTTATAGTTGGCATGCAATTTAATACTATATGGTTGGCATGATTTTTGGATTATATATATATGCGCTTTGCCATAGTATTACATTTGGTTCTTAACATTATAACATGGGTTTTTCCATATGGTTTATAACATATAATATTTGACTATATGACATGTTTTTAATACCAAGGGGGCCTCGTAGTTGGCAAGGTCAAGGGCTGGGCCCTTGACCACCCCCTTTTTTTTTATTTTTCAAAACCATTTCTAACTATATTTTGACCATTTTAATCCATTTATAACCTTTTTTTATGAAACTTCCCTTGTTCATATCTTTGTCACTTGGAAGTCATTTTTCCTGAAACGAACGTCACCGGAAAGATGTTGACGAGCTCTTTTAATTTGTAAACTTTACTTTTCCATTTGAATACTTTAACTCTATCGAATTTTGATATGATCCACCTGGATCATTTACACACCCAGATTATAGAGTTGGCTCCATGTTTGTCTTCTATGGTCCAAAAAAATTCCATAGACTACTCATGTGCCCCAAACGGACTTCTCAACAAGTAGTTATTCCCTCTGGAAGTAAACTAGTGTCATAATTTTCCCTTAATTGTTTTAGTTGTAACTTTATCATACGAGCTATGTTTTCCTCCCAGAGTAGCTCATTGGATATCTCTCTCTGAGTTATTTTGTTTAAGCTATAAGGATATAGCATACCTTGGTACACTCTTCTTCCGTGGGTTTTTATTGCCTAAAAAACGTCATTTAGGGCCTCAAAATCACCCCACAAGTTCATGACCTTCAATATACTGAAAAAAAATCATTAAAAAATCATTATTTTATTATTATAATAACCCTTTTCAAATATGAGTCTTCGATCTCAAATCGGGTGAAATATGATTTGTTGATCCACTAATCCTTTCCAAACCCTGCAAATCAATTTCCACTACCGATCGACAACTTACAAAAATATGGACCTTTGATTTATGACATTACATCGATGATCGATGATCGACGATCAAAGATTTATTTTGGCAAACCAACTTGCTTGTGACTATCCCCAACACTTGATCATCGACCATCGACCATTGATCATTTCTCTTGGAAAACCAAGTTTTCTCAGAAATCTCATTGAACCTCGACTATAAGTGATCAACCATTGGCGAATTCCCTTGACAACCACTTTCTTTCGAAATTCGTCGAACCATGACCATCAACGATCAACCAAATATTCGTTGACATGGAAACTATGCTAATGTGGCATGACATTTAGAGGATGACATGGAATTGAACATCATCTTGAGGCATCAACTTGGATGACATGTCATGACATGTGTATGTTGACGTGGCATGCCACGTCACCCTACACTTTCCTTCATCGGTCATCGACAATTTCTCTTAGAAGAATTTAAACATCGTACTTATTTTGTCGACGCTCAACTATCCACCATTGGCGATAAGATATTTCCTTTGGACGCATGAAAATTTCGCCAAAATATTTTGATCCCCAATCATCAACCATCGACGATCGAATATTTCCTTTTGGTCGAACCAACTCTTCGCCAAACTCACCGATTCGACCATCGACCATCGACCATCGAAAAATTATGCTAGCGAATTTCAACACTTAGAAAATTTGACCAAATTCCAAGTGCATATGGGACATCGATCTCCCAACCAAGATGATATTGATCGTCGATCGACTCTAACCTTCCAACGACCAAAATGAATCCAGACCATCTATCTGTTTCATTTTCCCAACTACCAAAATGAATCTTGACCGTTGATCTGGTAACATTTCCAAACTTCAAAACCTTATAAATTTTATAATCGTTGATATCGATATCAAACGTGATCTCGATCGTCGATTCTTTGAACTCTTCCCAATGCTACAACGACCATTAAAACTTGAATTTTTCGACCTTTCAGGTTGAATTCATCTTTGCAACCTATAAATTCACGTCTTGGATAATCTCTTGGACTACCCTGAGGCCTTCAAACTCGAAATTTTCCCATGAATTTGGGGATTTTTCTCCAACTCTCTATTTTTTCCCCCGAATTCACATAGACCGAAGCCAACAAGCATGATTTTTTCTAATTCACACTTTTTCTTGGCCCATACAAGCTCGGTGTTTGGAATAGAGGCTCTGATACCATAATGTAACATTCCATAGCCTAGTTGAGGACCATTACGTGCGAAATACTCATAAAAATTAAAATTTATGCTATCTAATTAATTTCTTGTAGCTTCCAACTACGAATTACAACCATATTTCACTACTATCTGATACCATTAATTCAATGAATCTACAACATGCTAAAATGAACACAAAATGAAACTAGCAACTCACACAATATCGTTTAAATCAATCATATACACAAAGTTCTTGCACAACAATTTAACTCATAAATACAACACACAAACAAATTAAACACTTATCTTTTAATTATGTTGTGTCATCGACTACTTGGGATAGGCATTCCACCCAACCATAGACTTGATGTTACAAATCTCAACAACAAGTCACCCATGATATGAGGCTATTAATCCACAAAAGAGGGTGTTCTCTCACTGTCCACTCATAGCTCAAAAATCCCACAACCCATTGGTATTCTCCTACAACTATCTCAATTTTCCACCAAATTTCTTCCTCTCAACCTGCGCAACCCAAGGAATGTACCCATTCACTGATATTAGTCCTTTGGGTATCCCATTCATTTGTCAGGGTCTCTTTAGCACAGGTAACCAAGAATCTCTCTGTTGGGAACTCCAGGGAACTCACTACCAAGAAAACTACAAGCAAAAACATCAGACACTTGTTGCTATAGTGCAACTCACACATAAGTTCACTCTTCAGGCCCGACAACCCGACTCTTCATTATTCAACTCCAAAATGGTCCAGATACTCTCTAGCATGCTCCAAAATTCACCCTCCATGGATGCTTTAGCTCCCAACTTTCTTTCTCTCTCTCTACTTGTTGTTCATGCAAAAAACTTGATTTTCTGAAACTTTTGTAACTTCCCATATGAATTTTATCTCCTTTGTCTTTCTTTCTTGAATGACACACTTCCCCAAGTTGATTGTACTCAACCTCCATTCTCCCAATAACTATGGGATGCGACTTCTCACACCCACCCTCTTACATGCATTCCATAATTGGTTTTAGGGACACTCAATCATGAAATAGAGTTTAATATGTAATGACAATAAAATTTAGAAATGTGGGTGGAATTAATAGACATGGTTAGTTCCCCCTTGGACCCCTCGTGGTCATTCTCATAGACCCTCTCGTCTCTTAAGGATTAATTTAGTCCCCATTTATGTCCATGACCCCTTAGCAGCTGGCATCACATTTTATTATTAAAACTTAGAAATACATTTCACATATACATCACTTGGTCGTGGCCACACATTATATCTACATTAAGCATTAATTAAATTTGGTGTTATAGCGGGGATGCTACACCTATGCCACCTCAGAAAAGTGAATTTATCTCATGCAATTGCCTCAAATAATAAGAAGTGACAATATGAGTCTATTTTCCAATTTTCAGTATTGTTCCCTTGGATGATATTTTCAAATTTTCTGGTGAGAAAAATTGGTTTCCAATATCAGTTTAGAAGAACTCATGCTTTAGTTTCAACTGCAAAACCTATAATTTTCAATTCATATTTTATTCTTCAATTATAACAACAATATTTCCCAATATGTTTACTTGTATTTATGAGGTTGGCTTATAAAAATTTCATTCATATTTAGATTTCAGTCATAACTCAGATTTGTATTTGGGTTCATAACACCTCCCTTCCATGTTTGTTTCTACTTCGACATCTCTTGGTTAAGTTTCGAATTAAGCAACATTTTTCTGACAACAAGGTGACTCGTCCAATGGAAAATCAAACTCTCAAGATGCTTTAATATCCATCATAGGAGAGCTTTGTACATAGCATGTTAGGGATTGACATTGTTAGGGATCAACGAAATTTGGAAAAGTTTTCATTCGACCAAAGGAAATCTCTGATCATCAATAGTCGATGAGTAGGAATCAACATATTTAGTGCGAAGTCAGATTCTTCCAAGAGAGATTGTCGATCACTGATGGGAAAGGAGGGTGATGATGTGTCATTCCATGTCGGACCAATTGATGCCTCAAGATGATGTTTCATGTCATGTCAGCATCCACATGTCATGCAACGTCAATGAAGAGATGGTCGATGTTCAATGGTCAGGGTTCTATGATATTTGTGAAAAATATTTGTTTGTCAGGGAAGATGACTGATAGTCAATGGTCGATGATCAGGTGTTGGTGAAATTCATGGGCAACTTGTGGTTAGCAAAGAAAAACAACTGATAACCGATGGTTGATGATCGGGCATCAGGGAGATCCATGGGAAACTCCGGATTACAGAAGAATTAGTTGACCACCAATTTCCTCTAGAGAGTATCTCAATGGTTCATATTGCTTATGATTTGAGATCGATGGTCCAAATTGCACTTAGGCAAAATTGTTCCACAGTTTAAAAAAAATCAGGTTTGTAGCCATTTTCTTATTTTGTCCATAACTAGAGAATGTTAAGTAAATTTGATATGAAACTTCTGGGTTTATTCTGCAGAGAGGAGATCTACAAAATTCCTTGAGAGGGCCATTTTCCAATTCCGCTTGGATTTGCCAGAAATCACAAAATAATGGTTTTTAAAGATCTGGGTCCAAATCATTGGCATAGGTCCATATTAAGCTGAAACTCTTGGAGAGAGTCCAGAAATAAGACATAGAAATAACCCATGAACAAACTAAATAAATCCTAAGGGGATTGGAATGGGGATATTGAAATAGGCCAAAATCCACTATTCGAAGCCATTTTTGGGGGATTTTTGAAATTTTTAGAGGAAAAGTGACCCCACATCACAAAACTAGAAAAATTTATTTACTTTACATTGTATATATTAATTAAGACAAACAAATTTGGTTTATTGAAATATTTCCAGAAGTTCACAGATTGAGAGAACCAATTTTGCTAAAAATCCTAGTCTTGAAAAAAGGATGAAAATGACAAAATTGTCATTTCCAGATTGTTGTAGTTTTTTACTAGAGCATCAGATTGAAAGTATGAGAGTTTTTATGAATTTATTGTAATTATTGTTATCTATTTCTCATAGAAAATTTTCTCTAGTTCCTGACATATTTTTCGTATTCAGTTGACAAAATTTGGCATTTTAATAAAATTACACCCATGAAAAAAATGCACAAAAAGGCTGAAAGTGGTTTTTTCAAGAAGCCATAAATTTCAACGCAAAGATCAAAATGAGGTATGAGTATAGTCATTATAAATATGATTCATAGGATAATAATATGGAATTATTATAATTTGGAGAATTATGATATAATTCTTCATGAGTGGAGTAGAAAAAATGCATGTAGCATTAATTGACAAAATTTCTATAATATGCATAATTCTAACAAAATGGTTGGTTGCATATTTTGCAGACTTAGAGGTATAATTAGACAAATTCAAGCCTAGGATTGAATATCAGGGTCATGGAAGCATTCCAGAGCTTGTAGAAGTTTGTTGGGGCTATACAGAGCTATACAATAACCAATGAAAATGGGATAAAGAACTCAAGAAGAGTGAAACTAAAGAATTATTAGTCAACTGCTACAAAGTTTGAATGAATTTTAGGCACAATAGCAAGAATCCTCACATAATACATGAATCTAGTGGGTGAAGAATTATGTTAATGGGAACAAAAAGGAAAAGTAGGACTCCTTAGCCTTGAAGGTAGAGATGTGTAGGTAGTTGCAAGCTTGGTGTGAAAGAGAACAAGGAGCTTAGAAGGTGAGGTGTGAATTATCTTTATGTTCCAAGAACAAGAGTCTATGGGAATGATTTTTTCTATATATGACTTAGCTACCTTGTCTAAAAGTACTCGTGGCAAGAAGCCACTTCTGATATCAAAGTTCACAGTGGAAGCAGGATACCAATGCAGACAAATTGGTATCAGAATAACATAGGTTATTTCACTTGAAAAGTGACACTGAATGAAAATAGACTTCCATTGGGAATGGTCTTGAGTGGAAAAGTACGACTTCATAGAGAATTTTTAAATGAAGTGAAGAAAATTGTTTCCCAAAATTGGGAAACCAAATGGACAACTAGAAGCAATAGCAGGGATGTAGAATGATTATGGGTAAGTTGAATTCAAGGATGTGGTGGCAATAGAGTGGTAGAATATTGTGAGCTACCTCCTTCCAAGGTGATGTAATGTTTCATAAAGGTAAAGTTGGATATGACTACCTAAGAGAATTTGTTGCAAATAGAGCACATTGGTTGGGTTGTAGAATGTCCAAGTGGAACTTAAATGGAAAGTGTTAAAAACAAGGAATAGTAGTGTATATAAGTAAAATGGAAACTTTCAAGGAAACAAGGATCTAGAGAAATTCAAGGATAATTAGCTATAACATAAATAAAAAAATAAGTGAACTGAAACAAAAATTCCCTAGAGTGCATGATTTATACAATGAATTTAGAATGCATATGCATTAGTAGGCATGCTGACAATGAATGATTGGCACATATGGGTGTGCATTTGTGCCTATGTACATGCTTGGATATACATATGAAATACTTGTGGGCTTAGAATAGTCTATTGTAATATACATGAAATAATGATGTTATGTAAATTGAGTGTGACTAATGATGGATTATGTATTAACACTAGTACATATGAGCAAATTTGCGACGGTTTTTCGTTGATATTGCCACACTTATCCATCGCAATTTCCATGAAAGCCGAGATTTTTTTTCGTCTGAATAATTTCGTCGCTATATCCACTATCCAAGTGTGCGTGGAAACATCGACGAAATTAGCTCTCCATGTGTCACCACCTTCAATATCGGTTAACCCTATTCTTCGTCGCAATTACGATGAACTATCGTCACAATAACAACGAAGAATGTGGCAATTATGATGAAACTTCGTCGCAATTGGGATGAAAAGTTATGCCAAGCCAATAACTTACGACACTGCTGCTGAACGTGTGACGAAAGTCCATCACAACTTGCGACGAAAATCCATGGTAATATTGACGAGTGCAATATATCAAAACCAAATTTACGATGCACATGTTGTATATGCGACGAATATTCATGGCAAATTGTGACGAAGTTTCGTCGCTATAGCGACGGTTGTGGTAAAATAGTAAAATATTTCCGATGAACTTGCGTTGATATTGCAACGATGACTTTAGGTTTAAATTTATTTTTTTACATGAAATATGGTATACCATATTGTATGCCATATTACAATGTAATACGGTAATGCCATATTACATTGTAATATGGTATTACTATTACATTGTAATATTGTAATATTGTAATATATTGTAATATTGTAATATATTGTAATATATATATCCCCTACAAATAATCAAGGCACTAATCAACCAAATATTGTAAGCATGTGTTATCATGAAGTTGGACTAGAAGTAAGGATACCAATATGACAATATACACAAAGAATAATTTGAAATATTACTTTCAAAAAAACATATGGATTGCATGAGTGAGTCATTATGCAATTTATATTACACAATACTATGGAAACACTTATAAGATTTATGGATGATATCTTAAGACCATTTCTTGAACTTGTTTATTGTAGCCTCCTTGGAGTAACAACACAAAATTCGAAGGAGAAAGTAAAGTTAGAGCATAGTGTTGCAGCAGAGTTACAACATAGTTATAGTGAGTTGCAGCAGAGTTACAGAAAGTGTTGCAGCAGATTTATAGCGAGTTGTAGTAGAGTAATAATGAGTAACAGCAAGTGGAGTAAAAACACAAAATTCGAAGGAGAAAGTACATTTACAGCATAGTGTTGCAACAGAGTTACAACATAGTTATAGTGAGTTGTAGCAGAGTTACAGAAAGTGTTGCAGCAGAGTTATAGCGAGTTGCAACAGAGTAATAGTGAGTAACAACAAGTGGAGTAACAACACAAAATTTGAAGGAAAAAGTACAGTTACAGCATAGTGTTGCAGCAGAGTTACAACATAGTTATAGTGAGTTGCAGCAGAGTTATAGCGAGTTGCAGGAGAGTAATTTAATTGAACCAAGGTAATTCATGGGGTTAGAAAATTATTTAGGAATGAAGTGTCTCTTCAATTCACATTAGAAAAGGCAAGTATAACCTTTCAATTCATTGCAATTGAAANCAATATGACAATATACACAAAGAATAATTTGGAATATTACTTTCAAAAAAACACATGGATTGCATGAGTGAGTCATTATGCAATTTATATTACACAATACTATGACAACACTTATCAGATTTATGGATGATATCTTAAGACCATTTCTCGAACTTGTTTATTGTAGCCTCCTTGGAGTAACAACACAAAATTTGAAGGAGAAAGTACAGTTGCAACATAGTGTTGCAGCAGAGTTACAACATAGTTATAGTGAGTTGCAGCAGAGTTACAGAAAGTGTTGCAGCAGAGTAATATTGAGTAACAGCAAGTGGAGTAACAGCACAAAATTCGAAGGAGAAAGTACAGTTACATCATAGTGTTGCAACAGAGTTACAACATAGTTAAAGTGAGTTCCAGTAGAGTTACAAAAAGTGTTGCAGTAGAGTTATAGCGAGTTGCGGCAGAGTAATAGTGAGTAACAACAAGTGGAGTAACAACACAAAATTCGAAGGAGAAAGTACAGTTACAGCATAGTGTTGCAGCAGAGTTACAGCATAGTTATAGTGAGTTGTAGCAGAGTTACATAAAGTGTTGCAGCAGAGTTATAGCGAGTTGCAACAGAGTAATAGTGAGTAACAACAAGTGGAGTAACAGCACAAAATTCGAAGGAGAAAGTACAGTTACCGCATAGTGTTGCAGAAGAGTTACAGCATAGTTATAGTGAGTTGCAGCAGAGTTATAGCGAGTTGCAGCAGAGTAATTTAATTGAACCAAGGTAATTCATGGGGTTAGAAAATTATTTAGGAATGAAGTGTCTCTTCAATGCACATTAGAAAAGGCAAGTATAACTTTTCAATTCATTGCAATTGAAAACCAAGTAATTGAAGCTTTGACTTGAAAGAATTGTAATGCATCAATATTAAATCTAATGAAACTTGAAATTTCATTTGAAATCAAAGCAAATT
>JZKD02S0422877.1:443942-460667 GCA_000966675.3 Picea glauca | reverse complement strand
AGTTGTCAATTTTTTATATTTTGGATACTCCTTTCGATTATGATATGTTTATTTACAGTGACCTACATATTTATAATAAGGTCAACATCTTTATAATAAGGTGATCATATGTGTATAGGATCAACATCATGATGACATAGATAGCATCTTTATAATAAGGTCATATGTGTACACATGTTTTCTTTATATAATAACGACATATACACATAACATAAGTTTAGGGTTAGTGTTTATGTATCTTATTAGTCCCTACTAAAGCAGGGAATATAACAATCAATTACTATCATTTCACCGATTAGGGTTGCGTTTCAAGAGCAATTCCATATCTTTATCAATGAAAAGAGAGAGAGATTATAGCTACAATTGAAGGGAAAAGGGTATGTGGATTCCATAAACCTAGAATATTATGGAATCCACATACCCTTTTCCATAGAATATACTAACTATATCCAAAAACCAAAGACATGAAATATGGTACTACACATATTATATAAATATATTATCAAGGAAAAAATAAGCTAAATGCAATATGGACATTTGAAAAAAAAATTACAAGTTAAATGAGTACATCAATAAAAAAATAAAATACTAACCTTGCAAGTTCAAAATCCAAGCTATGTAGATCGAGAATTGGATTTGTTCAACCGGTGGGTAACGGAAAAATAAATAGCTCAAACAAAATCCAAGAACAGTGTCACAACTATAAAAATTGTGTTGCAAAGTCTCTTAAAGTCACATATATACAGATAAAATAGTCAACTAGTCGTTAACACCGACCAATGAGATAGGCAAAATTTTCGTCGCTATTGCCATGAAAGTTTGTTGCTATAGCGACGAAAATACCGACTAGGTTAAATTAAGATTTTTGTCGATATTGCGACGAACTTTCGTGGCAATAGCAACGAAAATCCCACCCTATTTAAAAAAATATGAAACTAGTAGAAGTGTGGAAAATTTTCGTGGAATAATCCGCCCATATGTAGTAGTGTAAGGAAAAAATATATAGCATGGTTAAAGATGTGGATGTTGTTTTTTCTTATGACTTTCAGCTATGTGAAGACCCATGAGGGTGGTAGGAATGGTGATCATAAGGATGGAGGAGGAGCCTTGTGAGCATCTACAAAACACCAGCTAATTAAGTAGCAACAAGTAAGTTGATCATAGCCATGCAAGTATGCATTTGGTTGCTTATGATGCATAAATGTTGAAGGGAATTGAGGTAAGAATTTCCTCAGTTAATTTTTCAAGATTTAAATCAATATGTAATGACCAAAGGCCTAGAGTATGTAAATGTTGTTGATAATAGATTGGATTTAGATAAAATGTTAGTTGCATATTTTGTTAGGATTGGTTATGAGATCATAACCAGATCAATTTAGGAGACATACTCCTGTTGTAGCAATGAATAAGAATAAATCTATTCATGTGTGAGACCATGACATGGTTGGATATGGAAGGGATATAACTCTATGTGAGTTCTCAATGGTATCTACTATATATCTGATGTTTGGACTGCAACCTCTTTGCCGAAACTGAAGAGAACTTAAGAATTATATTCTTGGTGTTTTGTTTGGGTTGAAAAGGAAGGTATCCAAATAGTCAGGGGAGCAATAAGAAGTGTGTGAATGATGTGTTGAGGCGTTGGCGATAACTTCCAACTCACCATGGTGGAGTGCATGACATAGTTATTTGGTATTATGTGGTCAATGCAAGGATGTGTTATGTAGATGTGACCATGGGTATTGGAACATCAATTATTATTTTATTAATAATTATTTGTTTCATTATGAAAAGTTCACGGTGATGAAAATACATAGTGATGGATCGCTACATTATATTTAATACGAATACTAGTTGAAGGTGATTGAATTTTTGTTTGTTACAATTCTTAGATAACTTTTTGGAGCTATTGAAAAAGTTACAAGTGGTATTAAAGGAATTATTAAATGCATTTTGGTGAATGCATGCATATATTATATGGCATATAAATGATTATGCTAACAACTGAAACGATGTGAGTATTTATAACTCATGAAGTTGAGAACACTTTGGGAGTTGTTACATATTGAAACAAGAAAGTTGCAAGTTAAAGTAGTTACATAATGACGAATTACAAAACATATTTGTTGAGGGAACAAAGTAATAAAAATATTGATGGATAGAAGAAAGAAAAGATTGGATTGTAATACATGTCCAGAGATGGCGGGTTCATTCCAGTTAATAGTTGGATTAATTGAAGTGATTGAATTGTTGTTATAATCAATTTTGGGATCACATTGTGAAACTTTGTAATTGTTTCCATGAAAATGTATATTTATTATGATATATTGACAATTTGTTTGGTTGAGTCAAGTTTGAGGAAAAATTGTAGGTGGAGTGCTTTTGGATATGGAAATAATGTAATCTCATAAGGAATATTGATCACTACTACTACAAGAACCAAACATTATGAGTAGAATCTCATGCCGAGATTTTTTTTTTTTTTTGTATAACACAGTTTTAGAAATTGGAACTTAAAAATAACTGACAATATGTTTGGTTGCATGTAAATTGAGGAAAATTGCAAAGAGAATGGTCTTGGATATGGAAAGGATATAATACAATAAAGAAGACCAATGTTTTCTCCTGCAAGAGCCAAGCATTATGAGCATAAACCTCATGTCTGGAAAATTATTTTTCCTGTATAAAATAGATTTGAGAAATTAATAATCACAAATTGTTATGAAGTGCTAACAATTTATGTGGTTGAGTGAAAGGTTGAGGAAATTGTAGGAAGAGTGGCCTCAAGTATGGAACTATTGTAAGCCATAATAAAGACTAATGTATATTGCTGCAAGAGCCAAACAAATTGTGAGAAGGAAGGTCAGGGAAATTTTGTTTTCCTGTATAAAACATATTTGACATTAATGATTGAAAAATGTTATAATGGCATCTCATGAGCATTGTATGTGTGTAATAAAGATGAGGTGTTGGCTATTGAATATAGAATCTTGAGAAGATGAGCACCCTAAGGAAATCAAGAACATGGGAAAATACATGGAATGAAGAAATTCGAGTGGCTTTGTTGTAGCTAGAGTTATTGGAGCGACAACTCTAAAACTTCCTTTCCAAGTGCACTAAAGCCCTGAAGAAAAGTGGTACAGACTAAATGAATATAAAGTAGAGAAGGGAGTACACTCCTTGGGTTGTGTAGGATGACAGGGAAGGAGAGTTTCCTGGTCAGAACTGCTGCCATAAACATAAATTGTGAAGATCATTATACATGTTTTGGCCTGGAAGACCTATGTATGCATGTTTTCATTTAGGTCGGAGTGCCTATGTGACGCAGACCCCTTCTGACCCTCGGGCCGAAGTCCGCTCTCAGGATCGTTCGATCACTCCTCTGAGCTGAATTAACTCTTTTGATTCCCTGCTGGAATCTCAATTCTCTGATCCACAGGTCCTTCTTCTTCCCTACTCATGGTCTTCTGTACACGACCATGAATTTTGGGTTTCGGGACTCATAGAGTTATGATGTTGAGAACCTCTATCCCCTTGATCTCCCAAAATGTCGATACCCGAAATGTCGATCCCCGGTATCCCGATATGGCTTCACCCGGTTCCTTACCTTTTGCGATTTCAGGCTTTCAAATGCCAAAATGCTCGGACCTCTTGTCCTCGGAACTCCCGAAGTTTCGAATTCTGAAATGCCAAAATCCCGAATCCTGGGTTCCCCCCTTCTAAGCAAATCAACGGCTCTAAGCCCCTCTTGATCCAATGGCTCATATCCTTTCAAGATTTATCAATGCAAGAGCCCGACCTCTTGTCAACGGAACCCCTGAATTCCAGATTTCCGATTTGCCGAAATGGCCTCCTTTCGAAAAATCTCCCGAAATCCTAGATTGTTGCCACGCGTCTCCTCAAGATGGATGGTCCTCCTGCATTTCATGATTTCATGAATTGCGACCCCGAGTGACACAAATCCTCTGTTTACTTGAATCCATGATATCCGAAATAATGATGGACTCTCGATCTCCTCCACGTGTCCTCCACGGATGGACGGTCCATATTGTTTCGGGACTTTGCCAGGTGCGAAGTTGAAAATCTCTTCCCTCTGAGTTTCCCAGTGTCCAAATCCCCAAAGTGGGTGATCTCGCGACATGCATCCTCCTTCCAATGAACGGATGTGATCCTTTCGCTATTTTGGGACTTTCACCATGCAGTGTCCCGACCTCTTGTCCTTGAGACCTCAGAAATCCCGAAGTCTGAAATCCCGATAGCTCAACTATTTTGGGACTTTCGTCCTCTACTCTACGCTTAAGGATTAAACCACGTGCAACTTCCTACCGATCCAATGGCTATCGGGTATTCTAAGCGAGATGCAACGGCTCAGAATCTCTTATGTCCTGAGCGCTCCTCCACTGCTCCTTGGACGTGGAAACTTCAACGGTCTAGATCTCTTCGGCTGATCCGACGACAGCTTTGCTTCCTCCTGAGCTTTTGCACTTTCTTACCAGACTTGGAAGAATTCTCAAAGTGCCCAAAGGCATTGACCTTTGTTTCTCCCTTTGCGAACTCTTCAACTTTGAGTCTCGCCCACGTTCTCAATGACGTTATTCCTCTCGAGATTCTCCTTTCGAATCCTAAAAGGATTTTTCGACTTCTGTGTTTCTCTGCAGAGTCTCTGCATACTAACTCAGTGCTATCTCCTCTGAGCTTTTCCGTTACTCAGACTTCCAAGGAACTCGGTCCTTTTTTCCTTCTCCTTCAGATGGAGAATCTGATGCCACCTGGCACCCTCTTTGCTCAGGAAACTTATTGTTGAGTCTTCAGGGTGTTCAGCAACCCTGTGAAGATCCTTCTCTAGATTCTTCTTCAAATTATAGAACTCAAAGAGTTCTCTCTGTGCGCTCTAGCACCTACTCAATGCCCTCCTGGTAGAGTGTCTAGAATCCTCAGTGATTCTAACTTCTATTGAACTCACAACAGAGTTCTTATTCAATGCAACCTGTGCATATGCTAAATGCCCACTTGGCAGAGCTCTACAAAACTCACAGCAGAGTTTCTGTCTGCAACTGTGTCTTCCCTACACAACCCTGCCTCCAAGGTGTTCAACAACCTCGAGGTCTTCCTCTGAGGCAATGATTTCAGCTACTGTGCCCTCCTGGCACGCCTTTGTCTGAATCCGCAGAATTCAGAAATGCACTCTCTGTGCATGGCTATCAGAACCTGCAGTGTTTTGTCACACCATCCTGGTGTGAAGCCTCAAAGACCTCTAACCCTGAAATCAAACAACCCTTGCAAATGCATACCTAACATACATCTACAACATACATTGAACACATAAAGACATTTACATAACACAGACAATATGCAGGAGAAATTGCTCTGGTTTGTATTAATAAATATGCCTCTTTACAAAGGTGTTTTGAGCATGAACTTCAACAGAGTCTCAGCTCCTTCTCAACTCTCTCTGCGTACTCTGCTACCACTACTCTCTTCATAAAAATAAGGTCTCTCCATCTTTTACATGAGGGGGCTCTTTGGGCTCTTCCCTCCAATCTACCTACCCTATTCAATTACATTGAATGGGTTGTCTAGTCCAGAATCAGATCTAGATCTCAGCCTTACAAACATTAAAGGCCTCCTTATCTACATCATGTGCAAAGAACAACCTCATGGCTCAATAGACTACAACATTAATTACATTTAAATTCAAATTTGAAATGAGGGTTGTGCCTCTCTTCATTGAATGTGTGTGCTGACGTGGGCTGGCTGGTTGGCTGATTGATGTGGAGAGATGCTCCTGCATCATACTCCTCAGCTCCAAATTCATGAGCTCCTGCTCATGAGCTTCCGATCTCAGTTGTTGAAATCCTCCTAGATCCCAAACAAATTTATGGAGCTGTTCATTTGCTCCATCTCCTTGCTGCTGCTTCTTCTGCTGCGTTGCTACTTTTCTTCCTAGCTTCTCCTTACTGGCAGTCTCTGCTGATCTCAACATCAGCCTTTTGATGTCTTCTATCACCTCATCTAGCTGTTGCAATGGTTGGCTCTGTTCATGCAGTCTCCTCATCTTCATTTTCTTTCTGCAGATGGGCAGATCATCATGATCTCCCACGTCATCTTCTTCATCTGTTCCCAATCTCATCTGTTGGATGTGCAAGCTCTGCACTATCACCCTTCTCTCTAGGGATTCAATCTGTTCACACAGATTAGAAAAGCTCATGATGTCTGCCTCTTCTTCTTCTACTTCTGCAAGCTCCAATGCTGTAGTCTTTTCAGCTTTCTGGTTGAAAGTATTGAGCCACTCCTCAGACTTCTCATCTTCTTCCTCTACTTGGGCAGCTTCTAACACCTACTCCAATTCTTCTTTGATAGTCACAGCTGGTTGTATTTCTCTTGTTGTTGTTGCTTCATCTGCAACACAGATTTCTTCCTCCTCTGGGCTAAGTGGTAGGAATATTTCAATTCCCCCAATCATTATAAGATTCCTCTGATCTTCCTTTTCTGTCAGCTACATCTATTGATCCAAATCCATCTCTGAGCTCATCTTCTATGTTAGCTCCTCGGGCTGATCTAAACTCACCTCTAAGTTCATGAGACTCTCAGATAGCCTCATTTCTGTTCCCATGCCCTCCTGGAAAATTGGGATTTTCCTGCTGCCCTCCTGGCAGTCTATGAGATCCCGCAGAAATCTCAACTCTTTTCCCTCCTGGAAATTGGGAATTTTTGGGCTGCCCTCCTGGCAGTCCTTGAGATCTTCAGCTGATCCCAATTCATCCTCAACATCATTGATATTTCTCCCAGTCTCTGGTTCACATACTTGAACCATCTCCTTAGGTCTGTCAAGGTTTTCAACATGCCTCAACCATCCTCTTAACAGCCTATGTTGTCTTCTAGCCATCAACTCCTTGACTGGCCATTTTGCCTTCGCCTTCCTCATGGGCCATTCGTATACCCATCATGACTTAGCATTTTGCTGCATATGCAATGCAAGCTTTTCCATTTCTTCCCTTATATCAACGAGCTTTTCATCTATTTCAGATTTTCTCATCAGCTCTGGGTCTTTCCTTACAACATATCTACGGCCCTCAGTAGCCATCTTGCTGTCTATCTGCCCTCCTAGCAAATCTACTGTTGTCACTCTGTAACCCTGAGTGTCTCTGGCCTCTTCCTTCCTTTGCCTTCTCGCTTCACCTGAAATATACAGATGAAATCAGGCTCTGATACCACTCTTGGTGTGTATTAGAGTGCTCTTTCGCCTCTAGCTTCCCTTGCCTGAAATCTACAAACAAGATTCAAGCTTTGATACCACAAATGACGCAGACCCCTTCTGACCCTTGGGCCGAAGTCCGCTATCAGGATCGTTCGATCACTCCTCTGAGTTGAATTAGCTTTTTTTATTCCCTGCTGGAATCTCAATTCCCCGATCCACAGGTCTTTCTTCTTCCCTGCTCACGGTCTTCTGTACACGACCATGAATTTTGGGTTTCGGGACTCATAGAGTTCTGATGTCGAGAACCTCTGTCCCCTTGATCTCCCTAAATGTCGATACCCGAAATGCCGATCCCTGGTATCTTGATATGGCTTCACTCGGTTCCTTACCTTTCGCAACTTCAGGCTTTCAAATGTTGAAATGCTCAGACCTCTTGTCCTCGAAAATCCAGAAGTTCCAAATTCTGAAATGTCGAAATCCCGAATCCTGGGTTCCCCTCTTCTGAGCAGATCAACAACTCTAAGCCCCTCTTGATCCAACGGCTCAGATCCTTTCAGGATTTATCAATGCGAGAGCCCGACCTCTTATCAACGGAACTCCTGAATTCCCGATTTTCGATTTTCCGAAATGGTCTCCTTTCGAAAAATCTCCCGAAATCCTGGATTGCTGCCACGCGTCTCCTCAAGATGGACGGTCCTCCTGCATTTCGCGATTTTAAAACTTGTGACCCCCAGTGACACAAATCCTCTGTTTACTTGAATCCCCAGTATCCGAAATACTGATGGATTCTTGATCTCTGCCACGTGTCCTCCATGGATGGACGGTCCAGATTGTTTCGGGACTTTGCCAGGTGTGAAGTCGAAAAAACTCTTCCCTCTGAGTTTCCCGGTGTCTGAATCCCCGACGTGGGTGATCTCGCGACACGCATCCTCCTTCCAACAGACGGTTGCGATCCTTTCACTATTTTAGGACTTTCACCATGCAGTGTCTCGACCTCTTGTCCTCGAGACCTCTGAAATCCCGAAGTCTGAAATCCCGATAGCTCAACTATTTTGAGACTTTCATCCTCTGCTCTATGCTTAAGGATTAAACCACGTGAAACTTCCTGTCGATCCAATGACTGTCGGGTATTCTGAGTGAGATCCAATGGCTCAAAATCTCTTATGTCCTGCGCGCTCCTCCATTGCTCCCTGGACGTGGAAACTTCAACAGTCTAGATCTCTTTGGCTGATCCGACGACAGCTATGCTTCCTCCTGAGCTTCTGTGCTTTCTTACCGGACTTGGAATAATTCTCAAAGTGCCCAAGGCCTCGACCTTTGTTTCTCCCTATGCAAACTCTTCAACTTTGAGTCTCGCCCATGTTCTCAATGACGATGTTCCTCCCAAGCTTCTCCTTTCGAATCCTCAAAGGATTCTCCGACTTCTTCGTTTCTCTGCAGAGTCTTTGCACACTAACTCAGTGCTATCTCTTCTGAGATTTTTTGTTACTCAGATTTCTAAGGAACTCGGTCCTTTTTTCCTTCTCCTTCAGATGGAGAATCTGATGCCACCTGGTACCCTCTTTGCTCAAACGAATTATTGTTGAATCTTCAGGGTGTTCAACAACCTTGTGAAGATCCTTCTCTAGATTCTTATTCAAATTACAGAACTCAAAGAGTTCTCTCTGTGCTCTCTAGCACTTACTCAATGCCCTCCTGGCAGAGTGTCTAGAATCCTCAGTGATTCTGACTTCTGTTGAACTCACACCAGAGTTCTTCTTCAATGCAACCTGTGCATATGCTCAATGCCCACTTGGAAGAGCTCTACAGAACTCACAACAGAGTTTTTGTCTGCAATTGTGTCTTCCCTACACAACCCTGCCTCCAAGGTGTTCAGAAACCTTGAGGTCTTCCTCTGAGCCAATGATTTCAGCTACTGTGCCCTCCTGGCACGCCTTTGTCTGAACCCGCAGAATTCAGAAATGCACTCTCTGTGCACAACTATCAGAACCCGCAACATTCTGTCACACCCTCCTGGTGTGAAGCCTCAAAGACCTCTAACCCTGAAATCAAACAACCCCTGCAAATGCATACCTAACATACATCTACAACATACATTGAACAAATAAAGACATTCACATAACACAGCCAATATGCAGGAAAAACTGCTCTGGTTTGTATTAATAAAAATGCATCTTTACAAATGTGTTCTAAGCACGAACTTCAACAGTGTCTCAGCTCCTTCTCAACTCTCTCTGCATACTCTGCTACCACTACTCTCTTCATACAAAGAAGGTCTCTCCATCTTTTACATGAGGGGGCTCTTTGGGATCTTCCCTCCAATCTACCTATCCTATTCAATTACATTGAATGGGTTGTCTAGTCCAGAATAAGATCTAGATATCAGCCTTACAAACATTAAAGGACTCCTTATCTATAGCCTGTGCAAAGCACAGCCTCATGGCTCAATAGCCTACAACATTAATTACATTTAAATTTAAATTTGAAATGAGGGCTGCGCCTCTCTTCATTGAATGTGTGCGCTGATGTGGGCTGGCTGGCTGGTTAATTGACATGGAGAGATGCTCCTGCATCACTATGTATATAAGAAATTGGATGGACTTTCTATGCAAATTAAAGGCAATAGAGCCTAGATTTTTAAAATTAAGAACATCGGTATGGTGTTGTGCACTGAGGAAAATGCCAAAATAAGGGGAGGGGGATGAACACCCCTAGTTTTGATCCCTATGAACTAGAATGTATTATGTAAATGTGACTTAGGCCAGTGGGATGGTAAAGTTGAAAAGTTGTTGAAATGCATAGGAGATGTAATACTTCAAATATATTAATAAAATACATCATTGGCTGCAAGATGGACAAGGACAAAAGAGATAGAGGGCTATGATTCCATGAGAGAGGGGGCTAAAGGGGCTAAGTCTTTTATTATTATTTTATTTACCCATATGGGTTTTAATTGAGAAAAGTGGTTCCATGAGATTCTTGGGAGAAAGGTCATGTGGTTCTTGATTTCCAAGTAAATATATAAACCCATCTTGTGGGTTGTTTGGGGGTTCTTCTCCATTCACTCTTTCACTCTTTCTTCATTGTTGCTCTTTTATCATTCCTTGTTCATTCTTCTTCTTGGTTGGGACATGGTGTGGAATTGTTGAGAAATAAGCCATTGTTTGTTGGTTGTAGTAATGACTAGTGTATTACAACCATGGATTTGCGCCTGCGTGCTTGAGAGGCATTGTAATCTGCTAAATTGTATACACATATGTGAATCCTGAGAGTCCCAGCATAGAGATTCTGGACTAGATGCACTGGATCCCTGGAAAGAAGTGGACAACTTGAGGGACTGCGTGGTACTGAATGGGGTTCATTGTCTTTTGGTGGTGCAGGATAGAGAGAAGAGAGTTGGTGTACTTTCGATTGTTGTGTGTTAAGAAATCTGTGAGATCTCGAATGTTGACTAGTTTGGGAAGCTAAGTGTTTCTCTGGAACCCATCCTTGTGGATTCATAGAACTAGCTCGGGGGTGACATGTTGTTGAGACTTGGAACAATAACATCTAAGGTTTGGTGGAACATCCTTGGTTTGCAGTCAGTTGATGATTGGTTTTATCAAAGATAAGTGCTCTCTGTCATGTGTTTATGTGCTTGTATATTTATTTCCGCTATGTATTAATTATTATATCTAAGATTCGTATCTATAATATGCATGCTTGTTGGTTATTGTTGTGCATGGCATATTGTTCATTTCTTTTATGATGTAGCATGAATCTTGATTATTGAATGTGATTTTTTCATGCTTCTTTATTAATTAATTAATTGTTATCAGAATTTTTAATCAGTTTTGAAGTGCGTTTTTGGAGTAGCATTGCCCGACCTATGGGTGGTTGGGTATGTTACAAAAAGCCTAACTAAACTTAGTTGTTTTACCCCTGAGCCCCTTTGATAAATTTGTAGGTCCATTCCCATAATGACAATTTTAGGAAGCCACCAAAAGGCATATGGAATTGATTTGATCTTGCACATCACTATCATATTTCCTAATTGTATTAGTGGTCATTTTTTATCTTATTAAGAAGGAAGAGACCTAGGGCATTAATCACTAGTTCCTTAAGATTGATAATTGTCTATTTATGATAAGTTTGTGTATATGGCTAGCACTTGAATAGGTTATTGTTTGGTAGTGACGTATATGGTAGCAATACACAATCATCACCATTGAAGTACACTCTTTGAGGAAACAACCATCCATGTTTGAAAGTGAGTTTTTTCTTAACCTTCTTTAGTAGAAACTCATCTTGAACATTCCCCATTGGTGCTACTTCCATAAGAACATCATTGTAGTGTTTGGTTCCCCAAAACAATGAAATATGATCTAAAAAGGCACCAATAGAGACATAAAAATGTGAATGGGGTATCTTCTATATAATTTTTAAATTGATAGGTTGAAAAAAAGATAAAACTATAGGGAAATGGGTTACTTACTTAGATGCCCATATGAATTTAGTGGTTTATATTTGAAGATGGAATTTTTAGTCAAATTGTCAAAATTTGGATGTTGAAGAACAATGTTCTAGTCACTGTAATTTACTATGTTATTAGCATTCGTAACAAAGACTTTCTCTCTCTAGTACTCTTTGTAGTTAATCTTGACATTCTAATTTATTTTAATTGGGAACATGCGAGATATGCATTGTATAATAGGTGAATAGTTATTTGTGGGTGTGTTTATGGATGGAGTCTTGAGATATGGGGGATCTCTCTTGTAAGACAATGACATAGTCTATGAGATATATATATTTCCTTGGAGGCCTAAGTTGGCACCTAAACCTTCTTAGGAAAGTTGTTAGCACCTATACCTCCTAAGAAAAGTGACTTTATCTCATGCAATTACCTCAAATAATAAGAAGTGAAAATATTAGTCTATTTTCCAATTTTCAGTATTGTTCCCTTAGCTAATGGTTTTATATTTTATGGTGAGAAAGTTTGGTTTCCAATTTCAGTTTAGAAAAACTCATGTTTTAGTTTCAACTGTAAAACCTCTAATTTCCAATTTGGATATCATTCTTCAATTATAACAACAATATTTCCTAGTTAGTTTACTAGTATTTTCTACGTTAGTTTATAAAAGCTACATTCATATAAGATTCCAGTCATAGCTCAAATTTCTATTTTGGTTCATAACACCTCCCTTCTATGTTTGTTCCTACTTTGACATCTCTTGGTTAAGTACAATTTTTGATGTTATGAAGTGTTATTAGATCACACTCTAGTATTTACCACATTCATAACTAGCTCAGAAGTTATAACACCACGTTTATGCATCAAACCCATACAATGATAGCATACCACAACAAGTGAAGTGAAAAATCTAAACCAAATACCATGACCATGTGCAATGAAAGCACAATGTACCAAGTTCATATGCATGTATCATTTGAGGTGTATGAGAGAAGAGTTGACATACCATGGTTGAATGATCTAATGAGGAGTGAGGCAATACCATCATATGTTTGAAGGAGAATATGAGCAAGAGGGATCATGTAAGAAACAACATCACACCCATTGAGAGGGTGCATCTAGCAGTAGTTACCCTTGAGGGGAAAACACCCCTCTTTTAAGACCTCATAGAAATTTGTTAAGGGAATCAATGAAGTATGGGATTTGGAATGGATGGGATGGAGTGGGGCTTTCCATTTTTCCATTCATGCAAGGGTGTTAGACTAATTGGGTTTCTAAGGGTGTTGTATTCTCTTGTGCCTATTAATTGTTTGCATGTGTTATTCTTTGTCCAACTTATTCAATGGAAGAAAGAGCCCCTTTTTACAATTTTGATTGAAATGGCCATATTCATGGCACTTGTTGCACTTAAAAGGAAGTTTCTTGTAGTATATCTCCTAGAGTTACCATCAATCATTTATATGTAGTTGCATTACTTCAAGAAGGCCCTTATCTAGGACTATTTATACACATATACACACACAAACACACATATTGATTTGCCTTTGGAAATCCTATCTCTATGAACTTGCCAATGTTGTTTCAAGCACTCATAGGGTTGGTTGTTGTACCCCAATTTTGACTCCTGAGTTATAATAAGTTGAGTCATGTACAATTTTTATGATGAGTTTTATGTGACAAGATTCAAGCCATTCAAATTGAGTTATAATAAACCCACACTGAAAATATGTAAATGCATTGTAAAGATATGTTATAGTGTGAATCCCTAGGTAAAGGACCAACTAGTGAATGTGTTTGAGTCCAATTACTAGGACAAGATATGGTATGGATGATATGTGTATGTAGAAGCATCTATAAAAGGAATTACATAAAAATATAATATCCACCAAAAATGTTGCTTGAGGAAGCAACAAGGGGACAATTATGATACTAGAAGAGAGGAAGAGGAAAGGGGGTGCATGGGTGATTTAACTTTGACTCTTGTCCTTCGAGGAGTACTAACCTTCTTTCCCATGCTTCCTTAAACACCCTCACATATATCTTGACTTAGATGTGTGTCCAAGTAAAATTGTCACATCCTTAGGAAGAGAGTAGATTTCATGCAAGAAAATGCCTCTTCTTGTTATTTTTGGGGATCATTATTCAATATGGATGGATCATTCTTCCATTGTATGGAATCAATGTTATTTTCACATGTCATGAGATTTTCCTCTCCTTAATAATGAGATAATTCATGTGGGAAACTATGGGTTATTATGTCTGCATATGGTAAGAGAATCCCATGGCCTTGTGGTTGGTAATAACTTGTAGAAGTTGGTATATTTGCTACTAAAAATGTTAAAGGAAACGAGATAAGTTTTGATGGGAAAACCATGGTTAATTGATAGCTAGAATATACACAATAATACCACCAGTCATCAAGTGGAAAAAACAATTGAAAAGTTATAACCTTTCCATACGGGGAGGAAGTGTAGCCCAAAACTTACTTGCAGTAATGAAAGAAAAAGTCCAAATCTAGAGAGAGTTGGGCTAATGAACGAAGCGAAGTGCAATGAGCTATCGATCCTAAGGCAAGGAACTAAACCCCACATGAACCATAGAGAGTGAGTTCGCCAAACATATTATAGAAAGCAAAGGAAAGGGTCTTATATAAGTCAAAACAAACAACAAAGAAAACACCATTAAACCTGTAACCTAGTTATTCCTTCTCATTAAATGTTTGGAGTTAAGTGTTTCTCTTCCAAATTATTCCTAAAAGGAAATCAATAATTTGGACTATTTTTGTGTGCACTAAAGAACACTAGACGAGAAGAAGATGCTCGAGGGACAATTCAATAGAGAAAGGAAAGGTCCTACTTTTATTGTTTAGGGCCTCCAACTCCATGTAGAAAGGTCTAGTATGCCACTTCTTGCAACACCAACTTCTCGGAGTTGAACTTGGGAAATAGGTTAGGAGCTTTGGTGGCTCTAAAAATTTTGATGTAATTCCTCTTGTATGTGGCATATCAGTCACCTACTTCACCAATTTCTTTCATGGCCTTTTTTGTCATGCATCCTGGAGGTTCAAAAAAAATTATCCTATACATAGGAGATACAAACTACTCACAAATTTGTGTGTAATGGATTTTGTATCAATTCTCTTACAACCTCCAAAAATGATCCTATACATAGGAGATACAAACTACTCATAAATTTGTGTGTAAAGGATTTTGCAACAATGCTCGCACAAGTTCTGCCAAAGTACATGTATGGGTGCTTCACTTGGTTTCCACTTACGAGCCCATCCCTGAGAAATAGTTAACCTTGCAAACAATGTCAAGTAGGTAAGAAGACATGAAGAATGCAAGGTGCATGTCTGGGGCTATATGTGTGTCCCTGGAGATAGTCTAAGCCATAAATGTTGATAGGATGGAGGCCCAGCTGAATATGGTGCAAGTTTGAGTAATAGCATATATATTGGGCAGTAAAGACTCATTTAATTGAGTGATATCTTCTTCTTCATATAATCTACTGATGAGAGCCATTGTGGTTTTGAATGGTGTTATGAGATGTCTAGTGGGATAAGTCCCCATTCTCCTTGCTATGAAAACTTTATCGTTGACCCACTAGCTTTTCATGAGATCTTGACAGTTTAAAGGGAACTACAACATCCATTCTTCATCGAGATCTACAACAAGTTGTAGAAACTTGTAGGAGACCTCAAGATCTAAGGGCCTATTTCTCCTACTTTGGTGGTGTTTGTAGTGTGGCATTGATGCGAGGGTGGGAACACTAATCACACATGAGAGCCACAACTCTACTCATGCTCTTATAAGCTATCCATGTAGCTGCTCCAACAAACAATATTCAACATTTTACTACTAATGTACTATGTCAGTGACTTAGGACAAATCAAACAATCATGTATATGCATGCAATATATATATATATATATATATATATATATATATATATATATGATTGTGTCCATAGAGCGTATCTGCATTAAGTTGTTTTAACACTTAATGTTTTGATTTCTACTCTAGTATCATCCTTAGGAGTTGATGAAGTTGAAGGATCGATGCTTTCTTACCAACCAATAAACATATAAGTTAGAGTTTTTCAACATATTTTTGAGAAGCACTTAACCCATGTTGGCAAAGGTGAGGTGTAAGGAAACCTGCTTTCATATATGGGTTAATTTTTTTTATGTGTTAATAGATCTATGGCATATGGCATTTCATTATGAAGAAGGTGTAATAAAGGCTTCCAAGCTTCACTCACTTATGTGCCTTTATCTCTATTAAGATTTCTTGAATTCATTTCAATCTCCACTTTTTCTTGCACTATGCAAATGGAAAGTTCGAACACCGTCCATGGTAAAAAAACCAACATGAAAAGACAGACTATGGTTAAAAAATGAAAGTGTCCTTGCGATGTCTCAACGTTGCCATTGAGTTGTGCTCGTATCAAAAGAAACATTGCCAAGAGTGAGTGTTTTGCGCAGGTGTTGCTATGGTGTAGCGGCCATTTCAGTTTCTCTGAAATAATCTCATTCCTCGCTTTTATATGTATAAATTAGTTATGTTGAATTGAGTTTCCTTACTGCTAAAATTAGCACAACGCATCTATTAGGTTATAGTGTGATGTTAGGGGATGGCCATATGGTGCTCACCATTTCACTCGTTATGCATGCTATTATTGCCGTAATATATCAAAATTTGACTTAACATTTATTTGTATATCTTCTAACATGGTATTAAGGGACCAAAAAATATAGCCTTTGCCACTAATTCTTTACCATTTAATTTTCCAACTAAAAACAAACACAGTTTTCAAACATCATTTTTCTCTTTGGTTATTCATTTATTTTTGGAAAATTTCATTAAAAAGAAAACAATTAAACTCGTTACTTTTCTAATTTTAAAAGAAAAAATACACATCTCACTCATCATCATGAAAAATAATTCTAAAAACTTAAACTATATTTTTCCTTATATATATTTTTATAAAAAAATTAATTTTATCTATAATTAATTCACTAAATTTAAATAAAAAAAATATATTATTAAAAAAAAATTAAATTTATTATATTTAA
>JZKD02S0422877.1:431842-443768 GCA_000966675.3 Picea glauca | reverse complement strand
TTCTTCACCATTGGGCAAGGTTTAATTCCAGTGAGGGCCTAACCTGAAGCCATGAGGGCACCTTGAGGTAGTGGTAGAATAGTTTTTAAAACTAACTTTTTTCTTTAAGTTTTTGTCTTTGAGAAAACTAGATTTATCCTTTATAATTTTTTGCGTTTGAGAAAACTAGATTTATCCTTTATAAAAAAATTTGAAAATTGTTTAAATTTTGTTTATTCAATTTATCAGAAAAATTTTCAAAGATTTTCACTTTGATGCGATATAGTTTTCCACTTTGTGTATCACATGTTAGAATTGCAAATGCGGAAAACACAATTCACAATGATAATTAACAATCACACACAGATAATAGACACAGAGATTTCACGTGGTTCACCCAAACATTGGGCTACGTCCAACAAGCATAGGCATCGATTGTCTTATTATTCAAATCATGGAGATTACATCATATTTGCAAGTTCTCACTCTGTCTCTCTCACTCAGTCATCTCACAGTCATATTTGCCTCTACGAGCTTACATAAATTTATACATTCACATAAGAAACTGATTATTAAATGCAATCCCTATCCATATTCTAACTTGGTCTGTTTGGTTGTAACCAACGCAGAATAATAGGATCCAAATCCATCTTTGGAGTAATTCGTTGTCACCAAATCCCAACAATCTCCACCTTGACAACAATTAACTTGATACCTTGCTCCTTCCTTTTGTTCATCACCTTTACTGCAAGCCAAGAGAATCCAAGCACTACTGCAACTTATCTAATAAAACTAATTTCATGATATCGCCTGTGTGACTTGCACGAGTTTGGATTTCCTGAGGGGTCACTTCACCTCCAACATGTCTTCCATAATTGTGTTGTGAGACAAATTTAGTGATATGTCTCCTATTATCCAAGACACCTGTAAAATATACATTACAATTATCACAGGCCATCGCAGTGTAACCATTATAGGTGACATTTGTGCTTCTCAAATGTTGAAGCACCCATTTCACTGCAATACCTAAATCTGCCACGTATTTGACAACATCATTAGCATGTGAAACATCTGGTCTTAACCATTTCATCACATACAACAGGCCTCCTACTGAACTTACACGAGACATAACCTTTTCTTCTTTATAGACAAGACCTATTCTTGAAGAAAACTTATAATGGAAAGCAAGAGGGATAAAAACTGGTTTTACAATGTTCATACTGAACTCCAACCATAGCTTACCGTTACCATCTCTGTATACTTCTGTGCCCATAATTTGTTTTGTTTCTCTTTGATCCTTCATCTGAATTGTCATGTCCACCTGAGTCATTTTCTTACTAATTTTATTCATGCTTCGGCTTGCATCGAGCATATCATCAACAAAGAACATCAAGACTGTGAATGTACTATAAACCATATAGTCATTCCTACCCTTTGAAAAATTCCAACTCACTATGAAGAATTCAAACCTCTTGTATATTTGTCTGGGTACCAATAGGCCATACAATGCATTATCTAGCATGCAAACAAATTTACCGTTGCGATCTTGAATTAACTCTTTTGGTTGTTCAATACATACTATATCTTTGTCAATGATGACCTTGTGAGAAGTAGGATCCCACACACAACATCCCTTTATACCACCATCATAACTTGCAGAGATATAAAACAAGCAGGAATTCAGAAACAAAGATTTAAAGTCTGGAACTGATTTACCTCTTACCAGTACCTGCAATTCTTTCTTTCTCTTATGACCTTGATGCTTCTGCCATAAACAAGAAGATACATCTGTCACTTCAGATGCCACTTCAGTACTCTCTTCCAGCTTATAAAGGTTATCAACCTTTGTTTCCTTCATCACTACTAAATTACCTTTCGACACTGTGAGAGCTCCACCTTGACCTGTATACTTATATCCACAAGAATCCAACAATCCTAATGAAATCAATTTTGATTTAAGCTCAGATACATATCTAACATCTGTTAATTCCCTAACAATACCATCGAACATCATGATTCTAATACTGCCAACCTCAACGGTTTTACAGGGAATACCATTTCCCATAAACACTACACCCTCATCAACATATTGGTAAGAAAAGAACCAATTTCTATGTGAGCACATGTGGTGGGAGGCACTTGAATCTAACTGCCATTCTTCTTGATATTGTAAATTACTAGAAATAGATAAAACTTGATCAATTATACCTGAATTTGTTACATCCAAATTTTCTTTCTTCATAGAGTTTTCCTCAAATTCCTTTCTCTTCCAACAATCTTTCTTGAGATGTCTTGTTTTTTCCATAGCACCAACATTTTTCTTTACCCTTTCTGTATATTGACTTAGATCAGAAAGAACTTCTCTCATTCTTCTCTATGGTTCGACCTCTGATCATCGTCGCCTCTGAAGTTGAGGTTTCTTTACTAGATTTTCTCCTCGTCTCCTCAGCCAACAAAGCTCCCACAATAGAGTCATAATCTAAAACATTTGTTGAGATAAAGCTAATATAGGTGACTAGATTATCCCAAGACCGAGGCAACGAAAACAATAGTGTAATAGCCTTATCTTCATCTTCGAATTTAACTTCCATACTAGTCAATTGAACTATAAGGGTATTGAAGGTATTTAAATGGTCAGCAACTTTTGTACCTTCTTTCATCTGCAAACTGTACAACTATCTCTTCAAGTAGATTTTGCTCGTCAAGGACTTTGTCATATATAGACTTTCCAACTTGCTCCATAAGCCTGATGTTGTATCCTCTCCTACGATATTAAACAGAACCTCATCCGCCAGACATAAACGAATGGTACTAAGAGATTTCGCATCCAGATCCTCCCATTCCCATTCCGCCATGGCTGTTGCTTTCTTTGACTTGCCTACCAATACTTTTTGCAAACCTTGTTGCACCAGTAAATCCCGCATCTTAAGCTTCCAAAGATCAAAGCTGTTTTTACCGCTGAACTTTTCAACATCAAACTTTGAACTCTACATCTTAGCCATTAGCACAAAAAATCTCTGAATATCCACTGCTTATAAAAAAAACCCAAAACCTTTTAAATGTGAAGGAATAATAGTATTAACCTTATACTCAAAATGTTGAACCCAAAAATTAATAGTGAAAAAGGGTTATATATATATATATATATATATATATATATATATATATATATATAACTTTTTATTAAATCCTCCATGTATAATGTATTCGCACCATACCAAGTGCATTCACCATTTAATTCATACATTTACTTTCACCTCAACCTTTAAAAAACAAAAGTCAACCTTTCATACTTTCACCGCACTTTGATTTACCATGCGAATTAATTTAAGGAGATCCTTACTTTACCATGCGAATTTACCATGCGAATTAATTTAAGGAGATCACAACTTTTTGATTTAAAGGGAGTTTGCACCTCACACTACCACTGGAGTGCGGGAAGTCCACACCTCACATAATGCTGGAGTGCGGGGATATAAAAATGTCTCCACATTGTTCCTTTTTCTCAGCCATGGAAATTTCAACAATTTTTCACGAGCGTAAGGCTGAGTAATAAGTCTCCACACCCTTCAAGAGGAGGGACCTATGAGAATGTATAAATTGATGCACCCTCACACATATTGCACTTCTGGCTGCTCCAAGAATTTGATGCTCCTTCAACCAGCTCTCATACCACTTGTTGGAATTGCAAATGCGGAAAACACAATTCACAGTGATAATTAACAATCACACACAGATAATAGACACAGGGATTTCACGTGGTTCACCCAAACGTTGGGCTACGTCCACCAAGAATAGGCATTGGTTGTCTTATTATTCAGATCATGGAGATTACATCAGATTTGCAAGTTCTCACTCTATCTCTCTCACTTAGTCATCTCACAGTCATCTTTGCCTCTACGGGCTTACATGAATTTATACATTTACACAAGAAACTGATTATTAAATGCAATCCCTATCCATATTCTAACTTGGTCTATTTGGTTGTAACCAACGCAGAATAATAGGATCCAAATCCATCTTTGGAGTAATTCGTTGTCACCAAATCCTAACATCGCAAAGATTTTCACTTTGGCGACATACAAATTTTATGTTTTTTCTATCACAATTATTTTATCTTTTGTGTAGTAACTTTCATAGGGAATATTTTTGTGGTGATGCGGTACATTGCATGACAAATATTTTTGTCATGATGTGACATGCTGCACCTCATTTTGTTTTCCTTGCAACGCTTTGCATCCTTAAGATTTTTGTGTCTTTGCAATGATTTGCACCTTTTGAAAATTTTCATTTGCAGAGTTTTTGACATCATTTTGTTTTCCTTATGACATTTTGCATTCTTTAAAAGTTTTTATCTTTGTGACATTTTGCATCCTCGAGAAGTCTTTAGTTTTGCGACATGTTGCACCACATCGTGTTTTTTGCATGACATATTGTATCTTGCAAAAAAAAAAAATCTTGCAATGTGTCGCATCTCGTTAAAAGATCTTATCTTTGTAATAAGAGAGAACTTCAAAGACTTGCTTTCTTTCAAAAAACTTGGCCAAACTTTTATTTTTAGGTCTTCCAAAATTTTCTTCCTTTGCGACGTTTTGCGTCCAAAGTGTTTTTACTTGTGAAACACCGCATTGCCTCAATTTTCCTTTCTCCACAACAAGTTGCCACAACAAGTTGCATTTCTAAGAAATTTCTATCTCCCAGATATATCACATTGCCTGAAAGTGTATATTCATGTGATACATTGTGTTGTCATAATTTTTCTTTTCACACAATGTAAATTTTCCTTTGCCATAACAAAGATAAATTTTCTTTTTTTTTCTCTAAGAGAAATTTTGATTAATCACATCTTTCAAAAAATTTCTTCTTGGACCATTTCACGTTCAAAGTTTTTTCCCTCGCAACACAACCCATCGCAACAAATATCTTTTTGTTGCAATATATCACAGTTATAAAAATTCTTTCCTTTGTGACAATTGACATGGAGCAAAATAACTTTTTCGCATGACACGCAATTTTTTCCTTTGTGGATTGTCACACACAAAGTTGTTTTTCCATGTGATATATCGTGTCGTGAAAAACTTTTTTCCCATATGATATGCATATCACATGAAATATATTCTCTGTGTGATCAGAGATGAATTTGATGGGCAAATAGCCCGTCACGGGCCAATTTACGCGTCAACTACGATAAAAAAAATCCTACAACCGTCGACTATCTTGCTTAAAATCAGCAAAACGAGCAATGTAGTAGTCTAAACCGTCAAATTTAATAGGCTTTTTCAGTGTGAAATTCCAGCCTTGTATGTGACACACCACATTCTCCCAAGCTCTTCTCTCTATGACCAAGTCTTCATTTTGTACCACACGAAAGACACTTTCTATGTGATACGTTGCATATCACTCAAGATTTGAAAAATGGTGTGACATAGTGTGTCACACCGAAAATCAAAAGATGTGTAACACACATCTAACCAAATTCGAAAATCAAAAGATGTGTGACACACATCTAACCAATTTTTTTCTTAAGTACATATACTTGAAATTGATGTGTTATTAAACCTTATAACAATGTACTTTTTGCAACTTCAGGAGAATTGCTAGTTATTTATGTAACATATATCTTCCATTCATTACATAAAACCAACTTACTTAACCAAGAGTTAGACCAAGACTGATTGTGGTAAGAGTGGAACTGCTCCGCGACTGGGGTAGACCATAGCCCAACAGCCCTGAGGTAAAAAAGAAATCTTATGCTCTCTCTCCATGCATGTAACCAGAAATGATGTGTTCACCTCCCGTATATCATTATACATTTGTATAATAATTGATAAATATAATTAACATAATCTCAGTATTCCACCCATAATCATGTTCTGTAGCTTTCTCCCCCACTACTTCTTCTCATGCCATTCTTGATCTCGGTCTGCAACTTGTTTGTTTCCTAAACTCCAAAGATCGACCCAATTCCAACCATTCTACAATACACAATTTTTTTCAAAAAGGTCGTGAATGTACATCAATTTAAAAAAATTGCAGGTTCTATAGAACGATATCACAGGTCAAGGACGCCATAGCCACAGGTTGCAAGACGTATGTTTCATTCCCAAAGAGGAGCCTGCTTCTGTAAGGAGCGGTGATGAGAGAATGAAGAACAATAGAATAATAGTTAAGGATTATTGTTCTTTCTCAGCTCTGCAGAGCACATGTATTCCCCAACTTGATCATAACATCAGTATTGCTCATTCTTCTCCAACAATGTATGATGTTTCTGCTAACTTCCCAAATTGTTTAAGGACTTGAGACACCAGGATTCCTCCCGCATGTTTACGTTATCAAACATTGTGACCCAAGGTCAAACTTCAATGCAAAAGACTTGCCAGAAGGTTTGGCACCTGGTGTGAAATTAAGAGACCGTATTCCGCTGTGCACAAAGAATTAACACAACATATTTCCCTTTTAACAGATTTTGGCACGGATGTGGATGCATAGTTCCACTTTCCTCTCTTTTGCATTTCTTACACGAGTCGAGGGTTTCAACAATTGGAGAAGTCGACGACGTATTGAGGTTCTGGTTACTAAAGATCACATAGGTGGTTCCAACAATCTGCAATTAAGGGTGCCAAATCCCATTTGGTAACCAGTCTGTGCATGGTGAAAGGTCGAAAGTGGCTGGATTGATTCTTGTTACAAGCAGCTGGAGACATGATTATTTAATCTCCTTACATCTTTTTTAGAAAGGAACTCGCGCTGCCCGGGGGGATAATCCTGTGAACAACACAACAAAAGGTCTCCCGTGGAGAACACTGTAAAGGGACTCGATATTTGATTCCATTGTAACTAGGGTGAGCGCATAATTTCAATGAAGGCATGTTTTGACACGACCCAACGTTTTTCTTGTGTGGAAAGAACAAGGGAGATCGATACGCTCATAGGTTTTGGAAAAAGAAGACACAAATGAGGAAGACAGAGGATTCCAGTGGCCATATTGAGGTTTTTTTTTTTATAATTTACATCTCTGCGTTTCTTTTATGGCTTTCTCGAGCAATTTAGGACCAACCCAAGGGCCATTTTTGTTAGAAAGAACTACGAATTCTGGTCCTTGTGGATGAAATCCTTCCTTCAAGAACAAGAGTGTTGGAAAATATAGAGAATGGCTTCACAGAGCCAACAACAACAGATTTGGCTGCCATGACAAATGCACAACACAATATGCTTCACAGCAAAACAAGTGCGGGACATTCTCAAATCTGCCTACCAGGGCAATGAAAAAGTGAAGATAGTTAAACTTTAGACCTTAAGAAATCATTTTGTAACCCGGGAGATGACTAAGACGGAGAATGTAGACCAGTTCATGACTAGAGTGATGGGCATTGTTAACCACATCAGATTGACTAGTGAACAGATTGAAGATCAGAGGGTTGTTTAAATTTTTTTCCAATATCTGTCTAGTTTCTCTATAGGAGAAATGATGGGATCACTTATATTTCATGAAACAATAATCAACTTGGAAAAACGGTCCATGGAACATGCTTTCAAGACTCATAAATTCTTTAGCAGAGGGCAGAGGCAGAGGAAACATATGGAGAAATCGAAGAGGCAGAGACAAAGGTAATCAGAATGCAGAAGACAAACACACAAAGGATCAAGAACAACACTCTAGATACTTACAAAATCAAAGAGGAAGAGGGAGAAAATGGACACACAAGTCTAGAATACAATGTTATTATTGCAGAAAGTATGGTCACTATGAGAATGAATGTAGAAAGAAGCAGTTAGATCAAAACAAAGGCAGAGAAAATATATCCAACAATGAAGGAGAATCATCTAAAGCAATGTTTCTTTCATGCCATACATCTGAAAAAGGTCACTCCAAGGACCTTTGATTGATGGACAGTGGTTGTAGAAATCATATGACATGTAACAAATATTTGATTTCTTGCATGGATACTTCTATTAAATTAGAGATTACACTTCGTGATGATTCTCAAGTAAAATCTCTAGGAAAAGGAATTGTATATGTTCTACCTAAGCAAGATCAGAAGAAATACATACAGGTAAAATCATGAAGGTGGGTAACACTTTTGTGAGAATCAGGTCTCCAAAATTCCTAGTGACTTTTTTTCGGTCGAACTACTAATTCTCTCAGTCGAAAGACAAGTGTTTTCAGTCGAAAAAAAATTCGGCTGAAAGACAAGTGTTTTCAGCCGAAATTTTTTTCGGTCGAACCTTTAGACGTCAAATTGAACGGTACCATGACTACGCCCTCGAATTTCGTGTACCATATTAGCCGTACAAAAATTTTTCATCCAGTAACATATTTTTGGCCAAACGATTTTTCAGCCGAAAGAATCTTTTGACCGAAAACTTGTTTCGTCCGAAAAGACCTTTCGGCCAAAACATTTTTATATATCCCCTGCAAATCAGTCAGACCACCCTTTTCGAACTGCTGAGAGTCTGGTGATGAGATTCATTTGAATGGTTTTGTTGGTTGTTGTTGGTTGTCGTTGGCGTTGGTTGTTGTTGGTGTTGATTGTTGCAAGCATTGGTTGTTGTTGGCGTTCAAATACCTTTCTCAGTGCACCACTATGGTCTATTAGTTCAAGTACCTTTCTCAGTACACCACTATGGTCTATTAGTTTGGGTACCTTTCTCAATACACCACTCTGGTCTATTATTTTAGGTCCTAATATTTGTCATTCCATTCATGAAATTCTCATCATTATGCTCACTGCCAAAAATTAGAGTGCCTGCAAACCCACCTTCAAACAAACATGTAATATTATGAAATCCACCAGTAAAATGACTTAAGTAATATATCCCTTTGGAAACAAGCACACACAACATGCCATTGAACCTTAAAGTCTCAATTCAGAGAAAACATGTGGCCTTTTCACATATCGACAATAATAATACTCGCATGCGCATCTAAACAATAACATAACAATGTCAAACAAGGCTAGGTAATTCATAGAGTAAAAATCATGATGAATGAGCCTTCTTCATAGCCTGATTTTGAGATCAAATCCTATGTTCAAAATACAAAATTGGAGATCAAACAATGTCATAATCCCAAAGAAAATGAAACAGATTCCCAGGGTGGTGGTTGGGGCAAAGGATGTATCCATTCCAATGATTTCATGATGTTCTGTGTTCCTTGATTGTCGAGTTATTTCTCCCTATGAATCCCTATGAAATCCCTTTGTAATTGAGATAGAGTATCCCATGATGCATGCTTCTGACAAATGATGCATAGTTATGGCCCTGTATATGAACCAATGTGTCTCGAATGTTCCTTATGTGGCTGCTAAGAAACTAATAGATGTTATGTTGTTACGAATGTCGATGAATCCCAAGTGCGAATACCAACCAGAATAAGAAGCAAGTTCTGTACTAAGTGTGAAAATCCCATGATGCACATACCCTGATTCTAAGAGAAAAAAGAATGATTCAATTTCCCCCTTCCCCCTTGGTGTTTGTGTACCCCAGCCTCCCCGTCATACCTATAGAAATGAGCCCTTGTCACCGCATTTTTCCCTATTTGGTAGCTGCATGTAAAACCGATAATTTGTACTCATGTTTTCTGGTTGCGTATATAAAATTAACCCCTATCGTATATCACTTTGTTACCGGTTGTTGTAGTTGAAAGAATAAATATACATTTGTGACAAAGAAAAGGTATGTGAGACGAGTTGATCGTCGAATTATTTGAGTGCTTGTTGATAGGTTCATAAATCTAATGAGTCTAGTGAGAGGTTTCTTTTGTTGACCATAAGTCTAAGTTGTGTATACCATTTGTTCTATCCTTCTTATTTCTAAGGTCTAGCTTGTTTGTTAGGAGTTGCTAGTGATGAGTAAAGAGTATATTCTATTTCCTTTCCTTTGTCTTATTATTATCTTTGTGTTGGTATTGCTCCTAATATAAGCTAATAGATAGAGTATCTTCTTTAAGTAATAGAGTTGAAGGAGTTAATGAAGAAGGAGTGAGGATATTAGGAATCAAAGTGAAGTTGGTTTAGGAATCCTATAAGAAAATTTGGTTTGTTGGTTAGATGAAGGGTTGATGTCGAAGGTTAGTGTTCTCGATGATTTGATCGATGGGTTTTGTCAATGAGATCCATTGTTGTTACTTATCTAGTTGATCAAAATCTGGACCAGGGGGCAAAAATTTGCTCAATTTTCAAAGTGCTCGAATTGCGACGAAAACGGTGCCATTGCGTCCGTCTCGTCTTCCTTATTCCGGCGGTATATTTACTTTCGCAAACGGAGTCCGTATGGAGAAGATATCGCGATCTGTTCGCCGAGCCAAACAGGAAAAAATTTGATGATGAGTGTACCTGTCCGTACAATCCGTACAAGACACGTGTCAAGTCCGTACGATCCGTACAGCATACGTGGCATGTCCGTACAGGACACGTGGCGGCTCCAGGGCGTGACACGTATCATGCATATTTGGCACTTTCAGCGTACGGTTTGACCAATCTTGAAGTGACATGTGTCACCACTGGAAGGGTGACACGTGGCACATGATGACGTCAGCATCCTGCATGGCCCGAGATGACGTGGCAGGCCGTACATTCTGTACGATGGCGTGGCACCTGAGTTGGCAGTGTTGACGTGGCGCATATCGATTGGTTGTTCGTTGGCACATTTTCATTGGTTGACGTGGACGAGTGGTATGTTGACACGTGTCCATTTTTGTGACAAATAATAAGGAGACACGTGGCCCAATGCATGGGCGACACGTGTCCCCCATCTGTTGGTCACATTGGTATATACAAAATGTAAACGGGAGTCCACGGGGTTCGAACCCGGGACCTCCCATCACACAAACATCCGCCCGACCAATACGCCATCACTTGTTGCTTGTTTCATAACCCGACGCATATGTATTTGTGTTTACAATATGTGTTATGTGGAAAAGGGCACGGGCCGGGGCCTAAGCCCCGACCCATGGTTTTATTGCAAATATAATATGACCATATGTATAGTGGCGCATGCGCGTGTTTATTGTTTGGATTGCAATGTATTAGATTTCATATATGTATACCATATTACATTTAAAATGTGCGCGGGGTATCTTGACCTTTGGTTAATACATATGAACCCGTGGTTTGGTCGGTATGTAACCGCGCGGGAGTTTTTAAAACGGATTAACCACTTTTATGCCCAGTCTATGGTCGCATGATCATATGACCGAATGTCGAGGCGGTTGGGGGCTGGAGGCGCCCTAAACGTTCTACGGTTTGCACCGTTGGTGCGGTTGCACCCGATGCCAGGTTATAACGCGCATTTGGAGCGTGTTCCAGGTAAATGCACACAGAGGTGCGTTTTGTAGAGCCAGTTCCAGCAAAGCTTGAAGGAGGAAGATGGAGGAGGCCTAACTTCTTCATCGTTTGGTCGTTTGAGGTGCCGTAAAAGCCCAGCCAGGGGTTTTTGGACGTGCTGGATCCATTGGTGCTGTTTTCACAGCCATTTGAAGACTTCTTCTGCAAGTTTTTCACCATTGAATTTTCAGGAAGCTCCAGGGAACTTCAAGCCCTCTTTGATGGAGGACATGGTTTGGTGAGCCTATATTTGTTTTCTGTGATTGAGTAATCATTTTTGGCTAATCGATATGCTCTGGACACATTGGGACAGGTTTCAGAGGCTGTTGAGGACTTTTACAGGTGTTTTTTCCAAAGAGAAGCTCATGGAAGCTTATGGCCACATGTAGAGGACGTCATGCCCGGATGAGCCATGATCCGTTTTCAGAGTGTATTAGTCATTTTTGGGGTTTTTATGTGTTCTGATCTCAATGGTGCAGACTGTTTTTCCATTTGAGTTGAGCAGCAACTTGTAAAAGAACTTTTGACTAATTAATCCCAGAGAGCCAAGTCCATTATGGAGGATCAAGGAGATGTAGCCCGGAGGGGGGTGAACTCCTTTATCATCTTGTTCTTGTTGTGCG
>JZKD02S0422877.1:402381-416151 GCA_000966675.3 Picea glauca | reverse complement strand
ATCCAACCACTGAAAAGGTGCGTTGAAGGTGCCAAAATGATCCTTGGGGGAGGGCGCAACTTTCTAGGTGGTTTTGAAGCTGAAAAGCTTCACTTTTGAAAAACCCTAATTTGCAGGTATGGCAACAGTGGCGTTTTTCTCTTGCGAAATATGATTCCTTCAGGTTGGCTCTGAAACCATGTTATTGTTTATACCATTATTATAGTTCTTTGCATTTCAATAGATAATAACAACATAAGAACAATATGACTGAGAAATACACATTCATAAGAGACACAACATTTATCCTGGGAAACCCTCTAGGGGAAGAAAACCCAACAAAACTTCCTTAATATAGATAACCAATACAATGCCAAGAGATCTCTATGCTAAAACAGAAAGTCCTCTCCAAGATATGTGCCACTCTCTCTCTCCTTTGTCGGTAACATTAGCTTCCTTAATAAATAGTGTATATCAATGTATATTTAGGTCAGGGTTCTTTTATGGGTTAAACCCCTATAAAAATTGTGTTGTAAGTGAATCATAAGGGTGATAAGTACTATAGATAAGTTGATCGTTGAATTGTGTTAGTGTCGATTGACTATCAATTACTCTAGTTACTAAGTGCCATGAATCTATTTCTTATTGAGTTATGTTTTATTTATTTATAATACTTTGAAATTCCTTTATAGGATATTAGATTAGGATCGATTATTAGAGCACCCATGCTAAAGTGTAATTACATATATAAATAATTACCAGCAACACCCTAGACTTACTTTCTTTCCTAGAATTTGTCAAGCCAAGTAGCTAGCTATTTATGCTCTCTGTTAGGACTTTCCTGGATCTACCTGTCTTAGTGCCATAGCACGCTAAATCACCCTGCCTTAGTGAAAGTGGCCAAGAAAGGAATCCTCAATCTCCTTTTGAAAAATTTTGTAGGTTAGTATTCTAAATTGATTCCATTGTGCACCATTCTCCATAATGATCTACGCTTCACACGATCTCCAAGAAACAATAGGTCCTTCATAGCGATTGGTTTGCCCTAAGTGTTTTGCCTCTGATTTAGCACAAGACACAATTTGTCTACCATTTCCTTCTAGAAACATTTTAGAAGTAGTGATCTTCTTCACCCTCAAAACAATCCCATATTTTCATTTTATGCCAATATGAATTCAACAGTTCCTTAAAAAATTATACAAGTATGAATTGAATAGTTCCTTCAAATTAGTTATAGTGTTTAGTCTTGAAACCATAGATATGATTCATGAGTAAATAAAACTGTTCAACCCATCAAGATAAATATCCAAAACTCATAAAATATCATCAAGTTGAGAGCCAAGATCATGCAAATCCAAGACAAATTGTGTATAGCCTCATCCTCACTAGACCTATAAAAGGACTAAGGGTTAACTCTAGCCATGATGATGGAAAATCAATTGAATTACCCAATATGGAGGGAGATTTGAACATGTTTAATTTTTTCCGAGGAGGAGAATAAGCATGTAAAGTCGTGCCCATGTTGGTCAAGAAGAAGCCAATTCCACATGAGGCAATGGGTGAAAGTACATCATTGAAAAACCTTGGAGTAGATGTCACCTTTCTTTCACCAAACCTTCTTTTGAATTGTGAAAATAGATTTTCATTGGGAAATTATACTATGATTCAGACGAGTACTGTTGGTGGGTTTTGTCACAAGGATGTGCCAAAAAACTCTACTTTGATTGGTTGTATTCTTAAAGGTATATAAATTCAAAATATCTCTATGAAATAAGGATTCATGCATGCAACACCATAACTCTTATGAAAACAACATAAGCAAGTAAGATATTTTGAATTCACCACTAGAAGATATAATATTTAGATCATATTAAATAATATATGTATTTAGATCTAATATTTAGATCATATTTTGAATTGACACTTCCATGGATTGAACAACCCTTACCTGTGTTGCTTGAAGTAGGGTTGATCAACCCTTCCTTAGGCTCTCCCTCGAAAATAAATTTTATGTTATTTTTTCTTGTTTCAATTTTATTAGATGCATTTATTAAAGTTCTTTTAGTAATTTGCAATTTCATATATCCTATATCTTAATATTCTATAAGGTACTAGTTAAATTAGTTTTCCTTCATATTGCATCACCATCTAGGTTTAGAACCGTGGCTTAGAATCATAGGTTTAGGAGTTTTATGGTGGTGGTAACACTTGTGCCCTAGGTGAGGGATAACGAGTACAAAACATATTAGTTTTTACTCATTATTTCCCTCCATCCCTAGTCTCATACTATATTTTATTGATTATTCTTGAAGAGTGGGACACAATCATTGTCCTCTGCTTTGGTAAACTAAGGATGAGTCCCCTTCTCTAAGATATACCACAACAAGTTCACTTTGGTAGGAATCTTAAATAATTTAAATAACTCTTTAAATAATTATATTCTTGTTTTAGAAAAGTTTATTTTTGGGGGCTCATAATTTTCTCTAGCTATTGAGAACCTCAATTCATTATATTTTTTGGTAAACAATGACTATGATAATTAGTAAAAATGGTGAATACTTGATATGATTATATTCTTGTTTTAGAAAAGTTTCTTTTTGTGGGCTCATCATTTTCTCTAACTATTGAGAACCTCAATTCATTATATTTTTTGGTAATCAATGGCTATGATAATTAGTAAAAATGGTGAACACCAGATTGACAAGGACACAATGTCGAACAAATCTTAAAAATCATGTTTTTTTTCCCATTATTGATAAGATATAAACTAAATCATGAAAAATTTTAAAGTTTACATTGTTGATAGATGATAAGTATAGTTCTTCATTCTATGCACAACAACCATATGGACGATGTGCATGCAAAACAACCCTGTGGCTTCTGTGCATGCCAAATTGGCATGCACAATAGCCATAGGGTTGTTGTGCATGCCAAATTGGCATGCACAATAGCCATAGGGTTGTTGTGCATGCCAAATTGGCATGCACAATAGCCCTTGGTATGCCATTTTTATACGAGATCATACTCCAAGCCAAAAACATTGTAAAATATGGTAGTTGTCTTTGACGTGCAAGTCCCTAATTCGATGCAATGCCATCTTGTTGTTTTTGGATTTCACTTTCATTCTTGTTCCCTTCTATGACTCGTGATTTTTGAAATTTGATCCTTAGTTTTTCCTAAATCCCATGTTTTTTTTAATCCTATAAATCATGTTTTTGTTCCCATTATTGATAGGAAATAAACTAAATCATCAATTTTTTTAAAGTTTACATTGTTGATAAATGATAAGTATATAATCTAGGTGAATATTTGTGACCATCCACCTGTTCCAATAGGCTCCTCTTGTTAGTTTTTAGTTCAACACGTTCTTCTGTACTTCTTTGTGATTGTGGGTTCTACACTTCCAGGGCTGTCTAGAGCCCTAAACATCTTCCAGGTGTATATTGGTCGCTCCCACCTAATACAACTGGATTATTTTGTATGTTTTCATGTCAGCACATCTTACTGTACTTCCAGGGCCATTTTGGGGCCCTAAACAGTGTTATTTTGGCGTGTCAAAGTCAAACTGTAGACAAAGTCAGAGTTTGACAGCATAATGCATAGTTCTTGAAAATATATTTCCAACAGGCTATCACGCGCCTAAAACGAAGATCGTATGCAAAAGTTACGACCCTGGGAAGTTAATGTACTAACTTAATTAAACGGGGCCCACATAATTTTTGGTGTTTTATCTCCTAGGGTTAGGTTTTTGGATATCCAGGGTTTTGGCATATCTGTTTATCATAAAAAGTCCTTCAGAACCTCATTGTAATGATATTCTGGCGAATGAGCGTAGTCGTCACATCTCTTCTTAGAGATAAAGCTACCACCATTCTAGTGAGTCTTGCACTTTGTATTTTTACAATCTCTTTACAATTATTTCATTAATAGAAATCAAGTATTGTTGTATTTATCTGTTCTGACAATTTTCATGAGTATTTCATTGTAATATCTCTTCTTTCATTTCGTTCCGAAAATAATCTGGATCAATGGTATCAGAGCAGGCTTCTCTTGATCATTTTTCAGTGCATGTCCCTGACGAGGTCCGAGTATAGCCAGTTGGGTCTCGAGTTTGTCTCTCTTGAGGAAAATCACTCTCGCATGCCCAAGAAACCCTCGATGGTGGCAGAAAAGAAAAACGACGGGGCAGAAGATTCTATTAACTTGTTTCTTTAGAAAGATATCACACGACAAAGGGACAAAATGATGGAGAATTTTTCACACATCCTTCAACGCCTGCCAATAGCAACAGGGGCATATTCATCCACCATTTTGGAGGAGCCTCTCCCTTCAAGGTACAAGTTAATTTTTATATTCCCATATTTGAAGGTCAAATAGATGCAAATGCCCTAGAAAAATGGTTAAATCTATTAGAAGATTATTTTTCTATTTAAAAAAATTTCGATAGGGAAAAGATCACCTTCACACTCCTCAAGGCTCTCCCCCATGTCAAACATTGGTGGGAAACTTACTGGGAACAAAGTTCCACAGAGGAAACTGGAATATATGGGGTTGGACCCACTTGGGATTTTTTTGTGGATGTGATCAAAGAACAGTACTATCATGTTGATAACTATGAATACCAGTACATGAGATGGACCACATTGCGGCAAGAGAAGAGACAAAAAGTTTCAGATTTCACAAATACTTTCCATACCTTGTGCACCAAGCTGGGTATCAAAGAATCCAAGCGACATCTTTTTTTGAAATACCGTGGGGATCTGCATAGGTACATCCAAACTGAAATGGATTTCCTAAACATCTCATCATTGGGAGATGCCTATCGATATGCTGTCAAAATCGAGCAGAAATTTAGGCACCTGAACAAATGGGAATTCAAGGCTGCAAATTTGCAACAACCAAAGCATGATAAAGACGACCCTAACCAACAGCCTCTAGGAAACCAGTCCAAGGCACAGGACAAAAAGGGTAAAGTAAAGACGAAGAATGACACTGGGAAGTGGTGTGACTTCCACAAAATCCTCTGGAACAACACCGATGAATGTCACTCGAAACAATCATTGGTGGTCAAGGTCAAAGACATGGAGCCGAACCTTGATACAAAATCTGATCTAGAAAATATTGAAAACAGATAGATCATCGACGCAGACCCCACTGCTACTGTCGTGACCACAACAATTTAGTTGGAAGAACCAGTAGATCCCGAAGAGGGGGAGAAACTCTTCCATTCACAGATGTGGGTGAAGGGGACCCCATTGCATTTCATTGTTGATAATGGCAGATAGCATAATTTCATCTCAACTAAGGTCGTCAAACAGTTGGGGTTGTCGATAACACCATGCCCGCAACCATACAACATCGGGTGGCTTCACCAAGGACGAGATCTTCACGTCATCCAGTTGTGTCGCCTTTCCTATGGAATCTATCCCTTCAAGGATGAGGTAGTGTGTGATATTGCCCCTTTTGATGTATGTGATGTTGTTTTGGGCCAACCATATATGTGGAAACGTCATGTTGTATATGAGTCTAGACCCCATAGTGTCATTATTACTCTGGGAGGTCAGATCTATAGGATACCAGAGGTAATTTCGACTACTACTCGACCAAAACAACACTACAAGGCAATCACTCATACTACAAAATTCATCCTCTTCATAGTATGTTCAAAGAATGCACAGAAGACCACTGCAACCACTGCAGCCTCAACACCTTCTATCCAACACAAATAAATTATCGAAGATAAATAAGATATTGTTTCTTCACCTACAATGGTGTCTACACAATGCCCCACCAAACCTAGAGACAACAAGTTGGTGGGACAAATCCAACCCCTCCAACAACATGTTTGTGACAATCTATCACAAGTCAAGAAGCACAACTTCTCCAACAACGCACACAACTCACCAAGCTTCAGATTCAGAAAATGCTTTCCCCTCTTCCCTGGGCACTCAACGCAATAGAGACCATTGCTTCCTAAAGGGGGAGGATTGATCCAGGTGGATATTGGTGACCACCCACCTATTCCAATTGGCTCCTCTTGTCAGTTTTTAGTTCAATACATTCTTCTATACTTCTTTGTAATCGTGGGTTCTATACTTCTGGGGCTGTCTGAAGCCATACACATCTTCCAGGTGGATACTGGTGGCCTCCCACCTAATCCAACTGGATTATTTTGTACTTTTTCATGTCAACACATCTTGTTGTACTTCCAGGTTCGTTTTGGGGCCCTAAACAATGTTATTTTGGCGTACCACAGTCAAGCAATAGATGAAATCGGAGTTTGACGAATTAATGCGTAGTTCTCGAAAAAATATTTCCAACAGGCTATCACACGCCTAAAACGGAGATCGTATGCAAAAGTTACAATGCTAGGAAGTTAATGTACTAACTTACCCAAACAGGGCGCACATGACTTTTGGCGTTTCATCTCCTAGGGTTAGGTTTTTGGATGTCTAGGGTTCTGACATTCCTGCTTATCATAAAAAGGCCTTAAGAGCCTCATTGTAATGATCTTCTGGCGAATGAACGTAGCCGTCACATCTCTTCTCAGAGATAAAGTTCCCACCATTCTAGCGAGTCTTGCACTCTGTATTTTTACAGTCTCTTTACAATTCTTTCATTAATAGAAATCAAGTATTGATGTATTTCTCTGTTTTAGTGATTTTCATGAGTATTTCACTATAATATATCTTCTTTCATTTCGTTATGAAAATAATCTGGATCGGTATAATTCTTCATTCTATCCCCTTTATTGTCCATTCCACCATCACTCCTCTTATTTACTATGTTTCGAAATTGAATCAAGGAATTCCATGAATTGAGCATTCTCCAAATTGATTAAAATAACTATGAAGAAAAAAAAAAACATTAAAAAAATCTCCAAAACAAAACAAAAAACCACTTACTTTGACTTGCCAAAAGGTCAGTTCATTGAAGGTATCAGTAACCACTGTGCTTCCATTTCCATTATGCTTCCTTAAAATCCAATACTTCTTCTGCTTGGATTCCATAAAAAAAATATGGTATCACAAGAATACAAAGAGATAATTTCCTCGAAGAAATACAGACCTATACGAAGTGAACTCGACAATTTCTTGACCCAAAATGTTCATTTGAAAATCCAACTACCATGATGGGAACTAGAGTATAGATATTATAATAAAAGTGTCCATTGGCTATCTCCAATTTCTTATGGTCAATAGTAACATAGGGCCTAATATCACATCCACTTGTGGACTACTTCCAGATCCATAGTAGACTGCTATGTTCGCAAAAAGAATGAACATGTCAATAACATTATCCATCACTCTTCCTGCTACCACGAGATCCGTAGAATAATAAATTGTAGCAAATTAATCATAGTTGTTCCTTCTTACATTCCTTCTTCCCCAAAAAGAAGAAGTTGATTTTGATTCAGGTTTATTAAATGGCGAATGTAATGGAGGTGTCTTAATATGGTATGAAAACAAAACAAATGGAATGATATTGGTTAACATGTTTCTTTCCACATCTTCCATAACTTGAATTTTTGAAGCACTATGATGTTTCACCTTCGAAACTAACTACTTAAGAGAGCCTACATGTCTCTTTGAGTTGTCTAACTGTACATTTTCTTATTAAATAATCACACACACTTATTTTTTTAGATATGACATTATGCTTTTTTTTTTTTTCATATTCTAAAATAATAATAATAATAATTTTATTTTTTTAATATTAAATATTTTTTTACATATGAAATTATAATTTTTCATGTTTTATAATAATAATAATAATTTATTTTTTTTAATATTAAATATTTAACATTATAATTTCTAATGTTTTAAAATTATTATATAATAATAATTTTATTATTTTGAAATTAAATATTTAAAATTAAATGATGTATTTAGAGTGGACATTCCTGATTGTTTTTTTGGGAAATAAGTGAGTTATTTATATAATGGTTGATGAAAGGATAATGCTAATTATTGATTTATTGTTATGTTTTTGGATGTTAACAAGGGGTTTTTGACATAATTGGCAATGGAATTTCCTTAAATGTAAGTGTTGTTTTTTCTAATTAAATGTTTTTTCTTCTCAATTAGATTGTTAATTATTGTGAATTAATAATATGTTTTGAGTAGTTTTGTATTGGCTTTTCTAGGATGTCTCTTTTAGTGTTGTTCACTAATACTATTAGTGAATGATATCATGGAATTATTGTTATTTTTTAAAATAAATTAAGATGTCTAATTTCTCACAAATTAATAACAAAAATTGAATATTGACAATTACAAATATTAAATATTATGTGGGAACTGAAAATTAGTCAAAACCGGGTAGGTTGTAGTTTTCATTTGTATTGATATCGGTTCTAATTAGGGAAAAACACCATCAATATAAAGAGTTGAAAAGAGTAAAACCATAAATGCTATAGAATATCCAATATCCATTTAGACAAATAATATAAAGAGTTGAAGAGAGTAAGACAAGAGATGCTATAAAATATCCAATATCCTTCCATAAGAAATACTTCAATACTTATTCTTGGGAAATGAAGCACAATTTTGAAGAAATACTTATCAAGCACAATTTTGATTCTCACAATTAAGTATGGAATGTGTTCTATTGGATAACCAAAGAATTTTAGTGAGTTTATATTTGTTAAACGAGGGTTTGGAAAATATATCGCCTTGAGATTTATAGTAAACAACACTACACATAAAAAGCTAAAAACGTTGGGAAAGTAATTTTGTAGAATATCCAAGCAGTGGAATATTTTTAATGATTTTCATTATGGAAAATAAGTGCAGTTTTGTTTTTGGGGACAAGCCTATTTTTCCTATTCAAGAAAGTGGGAACTATTCTCCTAGATAGTGAATTTCTCTTACTTCTCTTCCTATTTGTTGAGGATGGTGATTTAAGGCAATGCGACAATATATAAGGGAGACACATTATCTAATGGTCACAATATTTCCAGTCCTGTCATATTTATGTTATAGGGAAAAGAGTCATGGTTTGCAAAAAACAAGCAAAGACAAAATGTTGCAAGTACCGTATAGGAAATTAAGAAAAATATAATTCAAGAAAATGTTGACTACAATGTATCAACCAGTAGTATTATTGGAAGGCCCACAAGGGTGTAGATCAATTGGCAAGTGTCGTGTAAATGGAAGGAAATGTAAAAAGGAGGTCTCATGTTCGATTCTCACCTTGATTTACACATGCCCCATGCTTGCGGGGTTGTGTGGACACACCTAGAGGTTATAGAGGTAGCAGACGAGAATCAACCTCGTGTCACACGAGTACGAGAACCGCGAGTTGCCGATTCATCCAATCATAAAAAAAATAGTATTATTGGAAATGATTCTGATACAGATGAACCGATCTAATGATTAGAGAAAATGAAAACTGTCAATCCAAGTTTGACATTTGTAGCAAGAATTGCAAACAATGGTTAGTGAATGTTGTCTTAAAGTGGTAGTGAAAATAGATGAAGGTGAAGCTTCCATGTGGATTGAAAAATTTTGCAACCATTATGCATATGTATAAGTTGTTTTATTTGGAGTCTCCACATTAATCTAAAAAGTTTGCTAAGCACTATGTTGGAATCTTTCGCCACCATGCAAAAATTTAAGGCTGTAAAGAATTCCATTGTTCGTGGCCTATTATTTTAAATTCTTTAACAACAGTTGAAATAACATGGATGGCCACATTCTACAATAGGTAAATATTGTAAATAATTTTTAACAATATCACAAAATTAAGCCCAAACGACACCAATAAAAAATCATTAAAACACCTTTTGAAGCAACAATGAGACCATGGTAAAGGGACCTAACTAGGAGTAACCAATCCCCAACATAGACACTGAGATATCCTACAAATTTGGCAAATTAGATTATCATACAAAATATAAATAACTACACTACACAGTCATAATGTCTTAATCCATAATATTAGTGTCAGCTAAAATGGTAAACTTGTTATTGATGTTTTACATATGCATAGAGAAATGAAGATAGTATGCCATTGCTATAAACATCTTCCATAGAACAATTGATTTATAATCATATACAAGAATGACTAGTCATTCTTATACAATTCTATGAAAGCTAGAGAATTAAAATCAATGGACAAATGCAAACATGTCTTGAGAGTCATTCTGATACAATTCTATGAAAGCTAGAGAATTAAAATTAATGGAAAAATGCAACACGTCTTGAGAATGAGTGAGATGGAGACTCAGCTGTCAGAAAGAAAAAGGTATGTCAACCAGAAGAATCCATTTATTGGGTGGCCTAAAAAGAACTGAAAAAGATATTACATGACACAATCTACTACTAAGATAAAATTATAATATATTCATGTGTTGTGCATGATTTGGTCTTGGTGGAAGACAGATCTACCCCCAGAACTGTATTCATTCACAATTTGATTTAAATGAGGGTTTTGAGCAATCATACAAAATGAAGGGGGAGAGGAAAGAAACATCTTTCTAGTGGTTGTGAAATTTAAACAATTACATATACATGATGTCTACTATGTACCAAACATGAAACAAAATATGATGAGCATAAGCCAATTGATGGAGCATGGTTATGATGTCTTATTTAAAGGTTCAACATGCTTAGTTTTGGATAAATCAGCCAGAAGGAAACTAATTTGAAAAATACAAATGACTAAGAATATGATGTTTCCCCTAAATTCGATAAGTGTCTATTTGTCCCAGCCATATGCTCAAAATGTCTCAAAACATATGAGACTCTCTTATGCCATGCAATCTTTGGTCATCTACCTTTTAAAAGTCTAAGTATTCTTCAAAAACATTCAATGGTCAAAGCTCTTCTTATTTTGAATGAACATGACAATCCATGTGAAAGTTGTATACTTGGAAATCATCAGAGAGACAACTTTCCAACTTCCTCCAATAGAGAAAAACAACATCTAGAATTGATTGACAAAGATCTATGTGGACCAATGCAAACCCAATCAATTGGTGGAAGTTTTTATTTGCTGACCTTTATTGATAATTTGAGTAGGAAAATATAGATTTATTTTCTTAAAAATAAATATGATACCTTCTCAAGTTTAAACAATTCAAAGATGAAGCAAAAAAACATAGTGGAAAGTATGTAAAGGTGCTTAGATCAGATGGAGGAGGAGAATACAACTCAAAATATTTTGCAGTTTTTTGCAAATAACAAGGCATCTTAATGCAGACTATAGTCATATATACTCCAAAATATAATGGAGTGGTTGAAAGAAAGAACCAGACCATAATGAACATGGCCAAAATCATGCTCATAGTGAAGAACTTGTCCAATGATTATTGTGCTGAAGCGGTTGCCCGTTTAGTGTACATTCTGAAAAAATCTCCAACAACAAGTGTCAAGGATAAAGTACCTCAAGAGGCTTGGATTTTCACTAAGATAACTGTGTCTCACTTCAAAAAATTTGGCTACATAGCTTTTGCACATGTCCCTGAAGAACTGAGAAAGAAGCTTTATAGAAGAAGTGAAAAATGTATTTTCATTGGATACAATGAATAGTCAAAAGCCTATAAACTTTATAATCCAGTTACCAAGAAATTTCTAGTGAGAAGGGATGTTAAATTTCTTGAGAACAAATCATGGAATGACCAAGAAAATGAAACAGTGAATAACCAAAATCCACTACAACAAATTAATGGTCAAACAAAAATTTTAGAACAACAAGCAAAACCACCAAGACTGCCAAAACTACAGGTATAAAGACAACAAGAAAACTATAGAAACATATTTTCTTCCAATAGTGAATCATCCTCTTCAACGAAAAATCAACGAAAAAATAATAATAAGGGAAATTTATCAGTAGAACAATGACTTTAAATGGGGAGGTCATTTTTCCTTTTTATCCATTCAACCAATCTTCTTTGAAGAGGAAATGAAAGAGGAACATTGGGTAGAAGCCATGAATGAAGAAGTTGGAGCCATAGAAAGGAACAAGACCTGGGATCTTGTTGATCTTCCAGTATACAAAGCCAACATAGGAGTCAAGTGGGTTCACAAAACAAAGGTAAATGAAAAAGGAAAGATAGATAAGCATAAGGCACGATTAGTTGCCAACGGTTTCTCTCAACAACCTGGTATAGACTATGGGGAAACCTTTGCTCATGTAGCAAGGTTAGACACACTAAGGACCATTTTAGCTACTACAACTCAGAAGAAATGGCAAGTTTTATAGTTAGATGTAAAGTCAGTCTTCTTGTATCGCAAGGAGTGTATGTGGATCAACCACCTAGTTTTGAAGTCAAGGGATAAGAGGACAAAGTGTATAAGCTAAAGAAAGTCTTGTATGGCTTGAAGTAAGCTTAAAGAGCATGGTACAGTCAGATTGACTCCTATCTGATCAATAGTGGGTTCAACAGGAGTGGTAATGAGCCAACTCTGTATACAAAATCAGATCGTGAAGGTAAAATTCTCATTATTTTCCTTTATGTTGATGATATGATTTATACAGGTAATATGATGTTAGAGGAGTTTAAAGCTACCATGAAAACAATTTTTGAGATGAACTATATTGGACTCGTTAAATATTTATTGGGAATTGAAGTTGAAGAATCTGCTCATGGTATTTTTGTCTGTCAACAAAAGTATGTTATAGACATTATGAAAAAGGTTTGGAATAGATAAATGCAAGCCAGCTGAAACTCCTATTTCACTAGGAACTAAATTGAGAAAACAATATGAACGCTCAACAATGGATCCAACCTTGTATAAGAGGTTAGTAGGTAGTCTCATGTACCTTACTGCAACTAGCCCTGATATAATTTTTGCAGCAAGTTTTGTTTCCAGATTTATGGAATCTTCCAAGGATTCTCACTGGAATGTTGAAAAAACAATATTAATATATGTTGTAGGGACACTTAAATTTGTTTTATGGTACACAAATTCTAAATATTAATCACTTGCAGTGTACATAGATAGTGATTTTGTAGGCAACATTGATGATAGGAAAAGCACATTTGGTTATGCTTTTCATTTCGGTACTAATTTGATTTCATGAGAATCAAAGAAACAACCCATAGTTGTAATATTTTTAGTAGAGGCAGAGTATGTTGTTGCAACCTCAACATCATGTCAAGCAGTATGGCTAAGAAGACTATTGAACGATTTGACACATATGGAAAAGAAGTAAACTCCTATTTTCTATGATAACAACTCAGCCATCACATTGTTAAAGAATCACATGTTTCACAATAAAAACAAACACATTGACTCACACTTTCACTTCACTCGATAGCTTTTCAATAATGGTGATATTTATTTTCAATTATGTGGATCAAAAGATCAGCTAGCAGGCATTTTTACTAAACCACTTGGGCATTGTAAGTGTTGATGAATGTAACAACTAATATTAAGAGGGAGTGTTAGAGTTAATCACGTTGTTTTTGTTCCCATCTGCCACCTCACGTAGTTACAGGTTAGTTGTCTTGAGTTCAATTATTTTCTACTTCAATTTACTCAATGATCTATTTAGATCCATTGCATTCTATTTAATAGTTTGAAGGGTATTGAAACCCCTGATGGTTTTCCTGCATTTTTGTTTTGATTATTGTTCTTCTCTACCTCCCTTAACATTATCATAAAAATACTTGGGAGAATAGTGGCATGGGTGGATATCTCAATTTGTTGGTAGATGCCATCCACTTATTAGAATGTCAGGAACTTCCTAGAACTATAGGTCTCCAGATTCAGAAAAATGTTTCAATCTAGTTTCTACCCACAAATCTTAGGCGAATAAAAAATGCTTTGGGAAAACCTAGTT
>JZKD02S0422877.1:351826-367400 GCA_000966675.3 Picea glauca | reverse complement strand
AGTGATGAGTGTACTATAATTCAAAGTGAATACAAAATAAATTATTTAAATAATAAATTTAATGGATAAATTAGAAGTGGGTTAACCCTAAAATAAGGAAAGTGGACAAAGTGACGTAGAAGATGTTTTTAAGGAAGCTACTTGGAGAGTATAAATAAGAGGCAAGGCTCTCTCATTTTAATCACACTTGAACATATTGAATATCTATAGGTGTCTGAGGTAAACAAATGATATATAAGCCAAATTTATGAGGAAAGGTGAAGAAAAGAAGGTCGGAATTCAAGGAAAGATAAATTTCTTTGATGATGCTTTCTAAGGTATGTTATTTACAGGTCATCTCACCATTTCCGCAATAATTTTTTTTATAGAATGATTCAGACCGTGAAATTTCTATTCCATTGAGGAAACATATCCAAGTATTTGTGGTAAAAAATTCATCTTGTGGTTCATTGTATTTTTGGAGTTACACTCTGTGGAAAATAGGGTTTGTGGCTAGTCCTGAAACTAGTCTAAAACAAGTGTCTTGGGTAAAAATGTCATAACTTATTCATAACAGATCCAAATTATGTAAGACCAAATGTGTTGGTTATATTACAGTCTGTAGTATGTTGTGTAACATTTTCAGATTGATTCAACAAATATTTCGTTCGAGGCACACTCTACAAGGTCTCTTTCTAGAATAAGCCAGAATTCAACAAGGTATGCCAATCCTTTTTTGAGAGGTTCCAAGTAGTGACACCTGGATTAATTGCATAAAATACACAGAAGAAAATTGTGTATCCATTTCAGATATTTATTCATTACATGTACAAATTTATGATTATTTCAATTTAGGGTTGTTGACTAATCCAAAACTAGTCATGTGAGATTAAAGAAAAGTTTGATGAAAATGTTAGTCTCTTGTTGTTAAAGTTAAGGAAGGTTTGCAGGTATGTGATCATATACACCAGGTATATTACAGAGTTACAAATCATATTTGGATGATGAAATTGATGAGGGCATTTGGTTGAGGTACATGTCGGGTACATGGTTGAGACAAGTAGTTGATGAGTTGACACATACATGAGGTGTATAGTTCATGATGTTGGTACATCTTGACGAGTCATAGTTGATCATGAGTAGTTGATACATGATTGGTACATACTTGGTACATGGTTGGAGGCACTTGTTACTAGTATTTTTGACACATGGTTTATGGATGATGTAGCATGCTTGTATTATTAGAAGCACATATTGATCTTGGTGATGATTATGAGTTGTTGTGTTATGCTTGGTTGATGCACATCTTTGAGAGTTTTCTTGGTGATTAATCTTGGTGAGTAGATTTGGTTGATAACATTAATGAGACAGGTTGTTGTGATAGGTTGTTTGGACAAGTTGTTGTGACAGGTTATTTGTACAAGTTTGGTGCATGGTTGATGCACTTGTTCATGGTACAGGTTGAGGTACAGGTTGGTGCATGGTTGATGCACTTATTTATGGTACAGGTTGATTACAGGTTGGTGCATGGTTGATTCACTTGTTTATGGTACAGTTTGATTATAGTTTGAGGTATAGGTTGATGCATGGTTCGGGTTATTGGTACATGTTATTTGGTGGAGGTTCATTGGTACAGGTTTACAATAGTATATCTCACAGTGATAGTGTGACGGTGGTTCCATCATTCTACTTTTACTTGAGGGCGGTTGGACGGGGCAAGGACAGGTGGTTGTATCCACCTTCCGGTTGTAGCTGAAGAACATAGGGGGTTGTAGCCTCCTTCTGGTTGTAGCCAGAGAATTGGGGAGTTGGAGCTTCCCTCAGGTTGTAGCCTGAGAAACTAGGGGGTTGAAGCCTCCTTCTAGTTGCAACTGGAAAAAAAAGGAATTTGGTGCTTCCAATGAATGTAATTTTTCAAGACATATAAGATAAATCATTCTGTGGTTTTCTCCCGCTTTGGGTTTCCACGTAAAACATTGGTGTATTGTGTATGTGTATGATGTTTCATTTGTTTATTGCTTATTTACTCTGCAATTGATGGATGATAATGATACATTGATATAACACTTGGATTATGTGGTTAAAGTTCTCTCATACTTGCCAAGTGTCTCTAAGGTCTAGGAGGTTGACCAAACGCTTACAGTTTGAGAGGCTATTCTCCATACCCTCAAAGATAATTTGGTCATGGCCTAGAATTGCATGAAGCAACAAGCAGATAAAGGCCGCTTTGAACGTCAATTTGCAGAAGGAGATCATGTGTTTCTTCGACTGCAACTTTACAAGAAAAATTTCCTCAACACTGACCATTGTCAGAAACTTGCACCCGAATTTTATGGTCATTATACCTTTCTCAAGCATGTGGGACAGGTGGCCTATCAGTTATCTTTTCCCAATCATTCTAAGCTCCATCCCGTTTTTCATGTTTCATGCTTAAAGAAGGTGATTGGAATTAAGTGCCAAACTCAAAACAGCATGCCCGAGTTGGATGAAGAAGGCTCCATTTGGATACAACCACAAGCATTTTTGGACCAGCGTGAGCATTGCCTGCGTTAGCGAACCATCAAGGAAGTGTTAGTCCAATGGAAAGAAACAACTCCAACATATGCCACTTGGGAACCAACTACCATTCTGCATCAATTTACTCATCTCAAGCCTTGAGGACAAGGTTGTTTTAAAGGGGGATGACATGTTAGGGACCTAACCCCTCACGTAGGTAGAATACTATATTTCCATGTAATAAAGGTCAATATTAATAAGGCCTAGCAATAAGGAAGAACAAGTCAAATGTAAGAAGACCTAATAGAAGATTCTTCTTCTAGAAGGATCTTCCTCTAGATGGTTCTTTTGATAGACATATTTAGTATAAATAGGAGTCGAGGGTATGAGAAGTATTGTCTTGGATATTATTGTAATAGATCTCTTCTCTGCTGGAGGTTTCCCCCTCAAAGAGGCAAGTGAACATCGCTCTCAGTAATCAAAGTGCTCTTTTTGGTGTTATTCTGGTATTATTTTGGTATTATTGTGGTGTTGTTCTGGTTATATCGTTGTTTATCTGCCATTTCTAGCTAATTGTTTATGTTCTTCATACTATTTTATATCTGGAATATTACATCGATTTCTTCTTTACCTGTTCTTGTAATTCATGCATACTGTCCACAAAATCATTCACATCAACACTATTCTTGCCTTCCAAATCCGACAATGCAACCAATTCTACCACACCTTTTGGCAACTGTCCATAAACAATATGAAATGGACTCTTTCCTGTAGACCTGTTCACTAAATCATTATATGCGAATTCATCTTGGGCTAATGTCAAATCCCATTGACTAGGATTCTCTCCACTTAAACTTCTCAACAAATTTCCTAGACTCTTGTTCACTACTTCTGTCTGACCTACCATTTGAGGATGATAAGTCGAACTGTATAACAAATATGAGCCTAACTTTTTCCATAGTTTCCTCCAAAAATTCCCAAGAAATCTGGTATCACGATCTGAAGTAACTCTGTGGTAATCCATGCAATCTAACCACCTCTTGGAAAAACAATGATGTTACCTCACTAGCATCACTAGTCTTTTGACATGCTATGAAGTGTTCCGTTTTCAAAAATATATCAACAAATACCATTGTTGAATCATGATTTCTTTGAGTCATAAGCAATCCTAAGACAAAATCCATACTGATATCCTCCCAAGGTCTTTTGGGTACTGGCAATGGAGTGTAGAGTCTTGTGTTCTGACTTTTTCCTTTGCTAGTTGACATATCTTGTAACCTTCCACCAACTTTCAAACATCCTTGTTAAAGCTGGGCCAAAAGTACCTCTCCTTCACCAAGGATACGGTTTTATAAACATCAAAATGTCCTCCTAAACCACCACTATGCAATTCTTTAGTGAGATTCAGTCGTATAGAACTTATGGGAATACACAACTGCTGATTTTTAAACAAAACCCCCTCATGGATATGGTAGTCTAGATATGGTGTTCCGTCTAAACTCCAAGGCTCCTTACATGCCTTCCAAGCTTCTGAGAAATATGCATCTTCTTCATACAATGTCTTTAGATAGTTTAGGCTTACCACTTCTATCGACATGGTATTGAGTAATGTTGACCTCCGAATTAATGCATCGACCACCTTATTCGACTTCCCAAACCTGTGTTTCAACACAAAATAATAAATTTGCAAGAATTCTACCCATTTAGTATGCTTTTGATTTAACATACCTTGGTTGCTAATGTATTGTAGAGCTTTGTGATCCGTGAGCAAGACAAACTCCTTCGGCAGTAGATAATGTCTCCATTTCCTCAAAGCTTACAGAATAACATAAAATTATTGATCATAAACAAAGTACTTCGTTCTGGACTCGTTCAACTTCTCACTGGAAAATGCAATGGGTGTGTCCTCTTGACTTATCATTGCTCCAATTGTTGTTCTACTAGCGTCACAATCAACCTGAAACGCTTTATTAAAATCTGGTAATGCTAATACTGGCTATGTTGTTACTCTCTTCTTCAATTCTTCCAATGACTTCTTTGCTGCTGTAGTCCACTGAAACACTCCCTTCTTCATACATTTTGTAAGAGGCAGACATATTTGGCTAAAGTTCCTAATGAATTTCCGGTAAAATCCTGCCAATCCATGTAAACTCCTCACATTGAATGTGCATCTTGGTGTTGGCCATTCAAGGATAGCCTTCACTCTCTCGGGATCCATTTTTAGTCCTTCCTTTGAAACCACAAAACCTAGGTACACTAACTCTCACTGCATGAATGTACACTTCTTCAAGTTTATCAATAATTTCTCTTCCTTCAAGCGTTATATTATTTCTCTCACATGCTCAACATGCTTTGTTCTACTCCCGCTAAAAATTAGTATATCATCCAAATATACAACCACAAACTTACCCAAAAATGGGTTCAAGACTTCATTCATCGATCTCATGAATGTGTTGGGCGCATTAGTTAATCCAAATGGCATTACCAACCATTCAAATAGTCCATCTTTCGTCTTGAATGTTGTCTTCCATTCGTCACCTTCTCTGATTCGAATCTGGTGATAACCACTCTTCAAATCAATTTTTGAAAAATATTCTGAACCACTCAAACAGTCCATTAGATCATCCATTCTTAGAAGTGGAAATCTATACTTGATAGTGATTTTTTTTATAGCACGCGAGTCAGTACACATTCTCCACTCCCTTGTTTTCTTGGGTGTCAATACTACTAGTACTGCACAAGGACTTAGGATTTCTCTGATCAGTCCTCTATCAAGCATCTCCTGCACTTGCCGATTCACCTCTTCACTCTCTTCTAGTTTATTAAGTAAACTTGATCCGGACATTAAATCAATTTGATGAGAAATAATTCTCACTGGAGACAATCCCTTTGGCATATCATTAGCAATAATCTCCTTAAATTCATCCAACAACAAATTTATTTCTGTAGATACAACATTTGGCTCCTCTACACTTTTCACTTCTTTCGGAATCATTGCTAAACAAAATGTTGATTTTCTTTCTTCCTGTAAAAATTCTTTAGAAAACATAACATGATTCTATTGTTACTCGTGTTTATATCAGTACAATTTCTTGCTACTGCTACTGTATCCTCCAACATTGGTGTTAATTTATATCGTTGTCCATCTTTCTTGAACTCATATTTGTTTTCCTTACCATCACGGTGAACTTATCGATCAAATAACCATGCTCTTCCCAACAGTGTGTGACATGCATCCATCTCAATCACGTCACATAACACCTGCTCCTGAAAACTTCCTATTTGAAAACTCAATAAACATTGTTCAATCACAGTCACCTGTTGTCCCCTGTTCAACCAAGAAATACGATAAGGGTTCGGATGGTTCAACCTCATCAAGTTTAGTTTGTTCATGACTTCAATGGACACCAAATTATCTGTACTTCCTCCATCTATAATCAGGTTACAAAATTTTCCTTGAACTTTACATTTTGTTTTAAAAACTTTCTTTCATTGTTCTGGTTCCTTTGCCTCTTTTTGTTCATATTTAAGCAACACTCTCCGGAAGAACAAATTCTCACTTTGTTCTCCAACTATTGAAGCTTCATCAACTTGTGTGATTTGTTCCCGTGCTTCACCTCTTTTCCCTGAAGTTTGCCTTTCTAGACATTCAGACTTCTTGTGTCCCTCTACACCATAGTGATAACAAGTAATTACATATCTTCTCTTTCCTCTTTCAAATCCTTTTCCTCTACCAGCTCCATTTCCTCCTCTTCCACCTTGACCACTGGCAGGTTCTTCTTCCTTTTCACTGCCATTAGCAGTCCCTGCTTTACCTCATCCTTTAAAACCTCTTCCTCTACTTCTAGGCTATGTTTTCCTCTCAATATTTTCTTCTACCTTCAGGGAAAATTGATAAGCTTCAACAACAATCCGTAAATAGTGTGTGCTCATTTCATCCCGAATTAAATACTTTATCCCATTTACATAACTTGAAACTCGTTGGAATTCTGGTTCTTTGAGGCATGCTCCGAGTGATATCCTAAATAAATCTTTAGTGTATTCATGCACAAATGTCTCCCTTTGTTTGAGGTTCCGGACTTGTCGGAACAAATTCTGTTGGTAATCAACAAGAAAACATTTATCTTTAATCTTGGCAACCATCTTCTTCCAAGTTCTGATTTTCTCCCGTTGATTATTCACTCTATCTTTTTGAAACATATCCCACCATAGTGTTGCATTTGGATCCTGAACATTTTTATACTCGAAGTATCTTTCAAGTTCTCCAATCCAGTGAATGAGAACATCATCTCTCAGACTACCATCATAATAGGAAACGTCAACCTTTGCACTACCCTTGTTACTTAAATACGAAATCAGCCTAGCTATTGGGTCTCTTTCATCACCATCCTGTTTGTCTTCGATTTCTTCTTCTGGTTATGAGTATACTTCATCATCTCCATTCCTATGATTTTCCAATTCCTCTATTCTTCTTCTCAAATTTTCCTGTTCTCGATTTCCTTCACCTCTCCTTCGCGGCGTAATTCCTCCAAGTTTTAAGTGTCTCACCAACATCCACAAACCTCACACTGGTTCTGTAACCCAACTTGTCTTTCAACACTCTTGCCGAGCAACCACCATGAATAGGTATTTTGTACCCTGTCTCACAAAAGCAGATTAGATGCTAATCCCAGAGCATAACCGAGCTCTGATACCACATAATGCAGATATATATATGTTGGAACACACAAACAGTTACAACACGCACCCTGCTACAAAATACACAGCGGAAATGAAAAACATAAATACTTTTGCTAAATAATAAGGAAATCCACTAGAAACTAAAACACCAGAAAACCCATGAATTTCAATACCATTAGTTTATTAATTCAAAGCAGAGAACAAATTTTCTATATTACATCGAGCCTGGGTTAAAAGACAACCATGAATTGTTGCTTACGTGGTTGAAAACCACTATGAAATCATCTAGAGTGTAATGGCCTGCGTGTATGGGTTGAGATTTTGTTTTTCCCTTCCTGTGTGCTCACCCAACCTGGAATCTTTCTCTCCATTTCACCTTCTATGATTTCCTTAATTCGTGGTTCACCAACCCCTTCAAAATTTCGCTTCATTTCTGTTTAAAACTCCTCCTCGACTATGAAACTATTTTTCTTCCCTTCAAGAATGAGTTGTTACCCAAACCGTCTCTCTGTCTTCTGGACCGCTTCAACTTTCTTTCAGCCTCAGGTCACACTTTGTCCTTTAGCCGCAAGTTCTTTTACCTAACGATAACTGCGACTCATCATGAATGCATACTAGCATGGAAAAATCAAATGCGTGCGGCCACAATGTTGTAAATGAATAAATATCATGACACTTGTAAAATTTCACTATACACGTGAGTTTCAGCACGAGTTTCAGCATGACACTTGCAAAATTTCTCTATACGTGGTAGTTTCAGCACAAGTTTCAACATGCCACTTGTAAAATTTCACTATACATGGTAGTTTCAACACAAGTTTCAGCACAAGTTTCAGCACGATTTTTAACATAGAAAGAGTAGTTGCAGGAGTAATCAATAGTTCAAATTTACATCAAACTAACTAAATAAAATGGACCACTAACACAATCCTTATTCGACTTATTTGCTATTTGCAGAATGTAAACATTTTTGGGTGATGCAGATTTCCCAAGCCCAAGGATTCTCCTGCATCACCAAAGATTTCTTATCCTCATAGCCATACCATAAGAAGCAATAAGATAATTGGTTGATTCTCCCTAGAATTACTTTGGGTACCAAGGAAAAATATGTCCAAATGAATGGAATAACTTCCAACACTGATTTTTGTCATCACTAATCGTCCTGCTCGAGATAGCCATTGATTGTACCAAGAGTGTAGTCTCTTTTCTACTTTGGCAATCAACCAGAACCAATATTTTTTGTTGTAGTTATTTTCCTTTAGAGAAAATACAAAATATTTCATACCTTCATCATTGTCTTTTTCCTCGAGATCAAGGATCCATGAGATGTGTTGGTTCTACTGACCATACAATTCCCATGAGTATAGAGAGAATTTATCCATGTTCACTTGCATGCTAGTTGCAATGCAGAAGGTTTGTACGATATCCTTTAATTGGAAAATATAGGAAAGGTTATCTTCACAAAAGAGGAGAATATCATCAACAAAAAGGAGATGTGATAAAGAACAATTTGAACTAATGTGGATACCTTTCAATTGTGCAGAGGAGATTGACTTATGGATCAACTTGTTGAGACTTTCTGCTACCAACAGGAAGATAATGTTAAATTTAGAGTTGTGATTAAGTTCTTTTCAATTTACTAGAGAATAATAGCATAAGTAGGATCACCGAAAGAAACACAATCACAAGGTACACAACATTTCATCCTGGGAAACCCTCATGGGGGATAAAACCCAACAAAAACTTCCTCAATAATAGATTTCCAATACAATGCCAAGACTTAGACCAAAACACTAAAGAATATCCAAGATTGAGCATGCACCTCTCTTCTCCTTCTTGTAATTGCAACTACCTCCAAAATATGCATGCTCGTTGAGTGACTGAGTGAGTAAGTGAATGAGGCGCCATCCTCACTTATTAATACTAGCTGAGGGGGTGCTAGGGTTATGTCTCTTCACCAAGTAGGGCCAACTTCTTCCACTAGTGGTTAAAACCACTTTATTAATCCCTAGGGGCTGAATTCTCAAATACCACCATATAAATATGGTTTGACCAATCCACAAAAGGGGATTTGGTCTTATACAAGACCTGAAATGATCAATCTACAAAAGGGGATTTGGTCTTATACAAGACCCGACATGATCAATCCACAAAAGGGGATTTGATCTATATAATAATAACTCAATTATAATTAGAATATTATTCCTAGTTACAATATTTCAACACTCTCCCTTAACAAGAAGGGTATTCTACTGACATAACCCAATACAACATCATCAACAACACGAAGCTGATACAACATCATCATCAACACGAAGCTGATACAACATCATTATCATATGGAAACATAATGAGGCGGGTGCAACAACAACATTTTTTGGTAATCTGACAGACCGTCCTTACCGGACCTTCGGGATCTGCACAGGAATCAAAATATTCCCTAGGATATAAAATCCTAATGGAGCTACCATGTGGTACTCTGATAGACTGTCCTTACTGGACCTTCGGGATCTGCACAGTAATCAAAATATTCCCTAGGATATAAAATCCTAATGGAGCTACCCAGGAATCATAAGATTCCCTAGGATATAAAATCCTAATAGAGCTACCACTACTAACCACAACTGGCATATACATGCACAGATACTCTGACAAACCATCCTTACTGGACCTTTGAAATCTATCCAGGGATGATCAATCCCCCAGTATATAAAATCCTAATGGAGCTACCCGTTGTTGGCCAGGATACTATAGTATCAACAACATCACTCCCCCTTTCGAGGGAGGTCCTTTCGGACTATACCAAGCTTGTATCAGAAGTATTCAAAATTCACATGAAACAGAGGCTTGGTCAACACATCTGCAACCTTCTCATCTGTGCCAACATATTGGAGCTTTATATCTCCCCTCTGCACCATATCACGAATGTAGTGATACCGGATCTCTATGCTCTTTGATTTATCATGGAGCACAAGGTTCTTCGTCATCTTTATGCAACTCTGGTTATCACATAGAATCACAGTGGCTTCCATCTCCAGATCGAATAGACCTATCAACAACTTTTGAATCCATATGGCTTCACAACTGGCAGAACATGCTGCAATGTATTCTACTTCTGTTGTGATGAGAGAAACACTGTATTTCTTCCTGCTCTTCCATGAAGTCAGGGATGACCCCAGATTGAAACAACATCCAGAAGTGCTCTTTCTATCAGAAACACTTCCAGCTCAATCTAAATCAATATATCCATACAGTCTGAAGTTATAATCTCCATTATAACAGAGACCATATTCCAATGTACCCTTAAGGTATCTCATCACATGTTTTGCAGCTACAAGGTGAACACATCTGGGCTCTACCAGATACCGACTCAAGGTGTCCAAAACAAAATATATATTTGGCCTGATGTTCGTCAGATACATTAACGAACCAATGATCTGTCTATATAGAGTAGCATCAACCAATTCTGACGAAGTATCCACCAGGAGCTTCAACTTTGTTTCCATGGGCGTGTTCATGGATTTACATTACAACATGTCAAACCTCTTCAGTATTTCAACTGCATACTTCCCTTGGTTAAGGAAGATCTTCTTTGGGCTCTACCAAACTTCAATACCTAAGAAATAATGCATCAGGCCTAGGTCTTTCATCTCAAATTCTGCAATGAGCTTCTTCTTACAATCTGTGATGAGCTTTTCTTCTCCTGTTAAGAATAAGTCATCCACATACAATAACAATATAACTGGCTTATCATTCATAACCTTGAAGTAAAGGAGAATCAACTTTACTCTTGGTAAATCCCAAGCTCATTAGGAAATTGTCAATTCTACCATAGCAAGCTCTAGGAGCTTGCTTTAACCCGTACAGAGCTTTCAGACATGAGTCTTTCTATGTGCAACTTCAAACCCTTGTGATTTTTCTATATACACTTCTTCTTCAGTAACACAATTTAAGAAGGTTTTTTTCACATCTATCTGGTGTAACTTCCACTTCATTTTGGTTGCAAGAGCTATGATGGTTCTGATAGAATTATATCTGGCTACAGGAGAAAATGTCTCTTCATAATCAATTCCTTCCTTTTGAAAAAAGTTGTGAGCTAGAAATCTTGCTTTATGTTTTTCAATACTTCCGTCTGCAACATGTTTTATCTTGTATATCCATTTGGAAGATACCACATCTTTGTTCTTTGGTCTGGGAACTATTTCCCATAAAACATTCCTTATAATGGACTGGTATTCTTCCGTCATGGCATCCATCCATTCTTTCTTCTGAATGGATTCTTCAAAGAAAGTAAGTTCATTTTCTATGAGATCACACATCAAGGCCATATAACTGGAGAATGGATTAGGTTTCTTGCTTTGTCTCATGGTTCCTTCTGGGGCACCATACTTCTCTCCATCTTGAATAAGTTCCCTTGCCTAAGATGACTTTCTCTTGTGAGAGATCGTCATTTGAGGAGGTTCTTGAGATTCTATCATATCATGATTTTCTGGAATCTCATCATCAGTGGTAACTGTAACTTCCTTCACAGGTTCTGCAACTCTGAGAGCTATAGGTTCTTCTTCATATACTTATTCAAGCTAGAATTTCCTTGATCTTTTGAGTGTTTCATCTTCATCAAAGGTTACATCTCTTCTGATCTCAATATGATGGTAACCTGGTATGTAAATTATGAAGGCCTTAGAGACCTCACAGTGTCCAACAAATATTCCCTTCTTTTCTGAGGGATACAACTTAGTTCTCCTTTCTTTCGGAATGTGTACAAACACAAGACAACCAAACATATTGAGATGGCTTTTTTTCTGGCTTCTTTCCGGAGAACATTTCTTCGGGGGTTTTGAATCCAAGTGCACTTATGGGATAATCTATTTTAGACATAAACTGTTGGTTTTGCTGCTTCATCCGATAAGTGCATTGGAAGATCTTGATCGTGGATCATAGTCTTCACTGCTTCCATTATCGTTCTATTCTTTCTTTCTGCTACACTATTTTGTTGAGGATTATAGGAAGTGGTGAGCTCCCTTTTAATCCCGACATCTCTACAAAAGATTCCAAATTCATTTGAGGTGTATTCTCCTCCATTATCTGACCTAAGTATCTTGATTTTTCTTTCAGAGAGATTTTCTACCAAGGCTTTGAATTCCTTGAACTTTCTGAGTACTTCATCTTTTGATTTCAAGAAATAAACCCAAGTTTGCGAGAATAATCATCGATAAATGACACATAGTATACATACCCACTTAGAGAGGTTGATGGCATTGGAATGCATACATCTGGATGGACAAGTACAACCCTCCTTCTTCTGGTACATAAGATACATCATTCATTCTTGTCGGAGTTCCTGTCAAGTGCTTAAGAGCCAAGTATCCTCTCCAGGTATCACAAAACATAATCTTCAATTTCTTCTTTAGTTAACTTCTTGGGTGGCTCATCATCTTCAACTTCATGGGCATGATGTCTTTTGTTATTTCTCTTATTGAATTCTTCCCTTATGGCATGACAATTCTTAACAATGTGTCCTATCTTATCACAATGATAACATTGATAAGAGGAGAAATCTTTTTCTTTTCTTTGCCCCTTCTGATATTTTTGGAATCTCCTTGGAGGGTGAGATTCTTTATGGAAGTGGGTGAATCTCTTTGGGGAGTGAGATTTCTTATGAATATGGGTCTCCTTTTGGAAATGAGACCTTTTATTTCCTCCTTTAGCATGAGCATCTAGGGTTTGGTCTTCATCCCTTAATAGTACTGCTTCTCAGTTGGCTACTCTTGCTTCTTCTTGAACACATTCTTCCCATAGACTATCAAATTGGAGTTTTTCTTTTCTTAATTGGAGGCAATTAAGTTTGATGTGATCTTGTAGATGTTGTTTCATAGGGAGATGGGTCTGAACTGGTCAAAATTCAAAGGGTTCTCCACCTTTGGGATGAGAGCAATGAATGTGGCAATGAAGTGAGCATGGATCTTCCCTGAAGTTCTAGATAATTCCACTAGGTTTAAAGAGTCATCTCTCAAAGAGTCGAAGCATCCTATGTAGAATTCAATGGTGAAACCATCCAGCCCAGGACTCTTGTCCTTTTGGAAGCTTTGAAGGATTTTCCATAATTCTTCCTTGGAGACCTCCTCCATTAAGCTTTCATTGTCTTAATGATTGATGAACCTAGGAAAAAGGCCAACTACCTTTAGAATTGTGTCTATGGTGACCTTCAAATCTGCTTTAAAGAGAGATTTGAAATTATTCATGCCTTCCTTTGCAATGTCCTCGAAGGATGAATCTTTTGTTCAATCCAGGTGGTCAATAGACCAAATTGTATTTGAAAGATTTTTTCCATTGGCAAAATGATGAAAAAATTGGTGTTTTCATCACTAGCTTGAAGCCAAAGGGCTCTGCTTCTCAATCTCCATTCCTTCTCTTTGTTCAATAAGATTTTTCTTCTATTTTGTTCCAGACTATGAAGCTCCTCTTTAAGCACTCCTGTGAGATTTTTTGCTATCTCCTTAACCTACCATTCATGTAACTTCTTTTATATTTTGAGTAGGGAGTTGAATTCCTTCTGCTTCCTCTCCTTGTTCCATGCAATGAAGACATTTCAGCCCTTTTTAAATTAGCCATGAATTTAATTGTAGGATATTTTGGCAAATGGGGATTGTAGGGAGTCCAATTTGATTTGATGGTTTTAGTATAAGACTGATTCTCTAGCCATTGAGGATTGAATTTGTAGGGGCTAGTTTTTTTTTTCCACTCAAGGCTATTTCCAATAGGATTGGGTTGTGATAGGAAACCCCTTCCAAAGGCCACCCATTGCCGAGTCCAAATATTCCCTTGGTGAAGTGTCTTAGTCAGAAGAAATCCATCCAAACACTTAGAAATTCTATATGTCCATGAGAATATGTTTATCCAGGTGGGGGTCTATTTAGTAGGTTGTATATCATAAAGATACGCCTCATCCAATTTTTGTAAAAAAAGGTCCGCTAAAGGATCTTTGAGTGCTGCAATATCCCAAATTTCACAATCCCCTAAAAGTAAAATTTAAGTCTCCACCTATGAGAACTTAATCCTACGCAACCATAGGGGATTGTAATATATTAATCCAAAATTTCTTCATGTCCTGGTATGGCCTGTAGATAATAATGTAGAGGAAGCTTAAATTCAGTTCCCTGGAGAAAAAATGAGTGCCTAAAACTGAAGTCATTAACCATGAGTTGATTAACCTTAGAGAATTCTTCTGCCACCCACTCAAGAGTACCCCAAACTTTCCACAAACATCCAAGGCTAGGTAATTCCAATTATGGTAAGATGAAGATAAGGATTTGATAACTTTTTTGCCGACAATCATAGTTTCTTGTAGCAGTAGAATAGAGCGATTGTGGATTTCTAATAGATGTTTCATGGTCGAATTTTCTGTGGGGTTGGCCAACCCACAACAATTGTGGGAGAGAATAATCATTTTGAAACCTATCCAAGGGAAAGTGATCTAAGGTCCCCAATAAAATATTTTTGTCTACGAGATCTAACTTATGAGGTGCCTTGCTTCTGGAATATAGAAATGTAGGATTTTCGACCTCATTGGGTGGGTTTTGGCTCAGATTCGTTAAAAGATCCAAGACCACCCATTAAGCCCCGAAAGATCAAATTATGGGTTTGGGAGAGGGAGTGGAGATTGTATTTTGGGGGAAGGGAGGGGGGATAAGAGGACGGTCGAATGTAGGAGGGGTACGGGGCATGGGGGAAGAGGGAGGGGTTGTAGAGGGGCTAGAGGATACTAGGGGAATCAAGGGATCAAGGTGATAACCAGAGAGGCCCAATATGCCCAAGAGGAAACATGATTCTGATTTCTCCTCAACCACGGGGGTCTCTTTTGATCCAACTGAAAAACACTCTTTGGAATAGGAAAGGAAAATAAGGGAAATATGAGAATTCTTACCTATTAGGACCTCAGGTAACGCTATTGAAAAACACTCTGGATTTTCAATAGCAGGAAGATGGTGCCCACATGTCCTATTTGTTGGAGAAAACGACCAAGGTGGGTCCTTCAACTTTTCACCCAGGGCGTTGTGATGATCACTTTTTGAATCCACAATGGCCTTTTTGACCCAGAGGCGACGCTTTTCCTCTCGTGAACAATCTCTTCTTAGGTTTCCATATCCTTGACATCTCCCACATCTCCCACATCTCCCACATCTGAAAGATGTTTTCCATTGGAAAAATGATGAAAAAAATTGGTGTTTTCATCCCTATCTTGAAGCCAAAGGGCTCTGCTTCTTAGTCTCCATTCCTTCTCTCTGTTCAATAGGATTTTTCTTCTATTTTGTTTCAGACTGTGAAGCTCCTTTTTAAGCACTCCTGTGAGATTTTTTGTTATCTCCTTAATCTGCCATTCATGCAACTTCATTTATATTTCGAGTAGGGAGATGAATTC
>JZKD02S0422877.1:303287-320495 GCA_000966675.3 Picea glauca | reverse complement strand
GTTCCTTCCTACTAGTAAATTCAATATCTAAAACTTAAGGAAAGCGTCATGTTCTGGTGTGTTTTGTTCTAGATCCAGGTGGATCTAGGGAGATCGGTTAGTGTCCACACCTACGTATTTATCCAATAACAAGAGCACCTCTTCCATTCACAGATGTGGGTAAAAGGCACCCTGTTGCACTTCATCGTTGATAGCGGTAGCCAGAAGAACCTCATCTCAGCAGAGGTCGTCAAGTGACTGGCCATGCTGACAACTCCACACCCACAACCCTACACCATTGGATGGATTTGCCAAGGAAGCGATCTCTGCATCAACCAACAGTATCGATTTTCGTACGACATCAAGCCCTTTAAAGATGAGGTATTGTGATGTTCTTTTGGGCCAACCTTATTTATGGAAACATCATGCTGTATATGAGTCTAGGCCTCGTAGTGTTATTATTACTTTGAGCAAGAAATTGTACAGGATACCCGAGACAGTCCCACCTAGTGCTATTTCCTTGATCTCTGCTAAGCAATGCATGAAGGTCATCTCTCAGATGGGGAAGTTTGTCTTCTTCTTGATTCGCTCTCAGAATAAGCGAAAGATCACAACCACATCTAGGGTCTCTCCGACCAACCTCTCCACACAACAGAAGAAAGTAGATAAGTTCATGGAATAATACTCAGATATCTTCTCCTCACCTACTGGGGTACCTCTGCACTGCCAGGTCAAGCACCCCATTGATTTGACCCCCGACACACCGCTTACCAATGGGCGAGTCTATCGCCGCTCTCTGTTAGAGAATGAGGATATCAAGCGAAAAATCCAAGAACTGCTCCACAAGGGGCACATCCATCCCAATTCATCACCTTGTGGGAGCCCAATCGTGTTGGTATAGAAGAAATACGGAACCTGGCAACTCTGCATTGATTATCGGGCTCTGAATAAAATCACAGTCAGAAACCGGTACCTGATTCCACGAATGGATGACCTCCTTGATCAAATCACGGGGGCCAAATACTTCAGTAAGATTGATCTCAAGTCTGGCTACCACCAGGTCCCGATAGAACATACATATGTATGAAAAAAAACCTTCAAGTCAAAGGAAGGCATTTTTGAATGGTTGGCCATGCCCTTTGGTTTGACAAATGCTCTAGCCACTTTCATGAGGAGGATGGACGATATCTTGTGACCATTCACCAATAATTTTGTAGTGGTGTATCTGGATAACATTCTCATTTACAACAAGACTTGGGTTGAACACTTGTAGCATATTCAACAAGTTATGCACACCCTGCGACAGCACAAGCTATACACCAACTTGGAAAAATGATCCTTCGGCATGGATAGGGTCCATTACCTGGGCTACATCATTGATCAACATGGCATACATGTGGATCCATCCAAGATCCAAGTCATCTGTGATTGGCCAGCCCCAACCACATTCACTGAGATTCGAAGCTTCTTGGGCCTTGCCAATTTCTACCACAGGTTCGTGTTGAGATTCTCCCATATTTCATGGGCCCTCAGCCAAATAACCAAGGGTGGTGGTAAGGAGAAATTTGCGTGGGGCCGGTCCCAACAACAAGCATTCGATGATTTGAAGCAGTGCTTATACTCAGCCCCAGTACTTTCACTACCAGACCTATAGCAGCCCTTTGATATTGAGACAGATGCTTCAGACTATGTTGTGGGTGACATTCTCACTTAGCACGACCACCCCGTGGCCTATCATAGTGAGACACTATCAGATGTTGTTCGTAAGTACCCTAATTATGACAAAGAAATGTACTCCATTGTGAAATCCTACCGCTAGTGGAGACATTACATTCTTGGGAAGGAGACAATCATCCACACTGATCATAAGCCACTGCAATTCATGCAGACACAAGGAAAATTGCAGATTGTCCGCCATCAAAAGTGGTCCACATACTTGCAAAAATTCCACCTCAACATCAAGTATAAAATAGGAAGCAACAATCACGTCACTGATTGCCTCAATAATCCTCCATTTGTGACACTCACCACAGTGCTAGACTCTTTCGGCCATGAGATCTATAGATGGCCCCAACTCTATGAGACAGACCCGGACTTCGCCACCACCTACCAAATGTTGGGTGCAAACACAGTTGTCGATAATTTCCATCTTCACGATGGGTTGTTGTGTCGTCTGGGCCATATCTGTCTTCCATCAAGAAAGAGAGTGAAGCTGATCTGGGAAGCCCACTATAGTAGGGTGGTAGGACACTTTGGCGTTGAAAAGACAATGGCAATGCTATTGAAACATTTCTACTAGCCGAAAATTCGACAGGAGGTCATCAATTATATCAGGTCCTCCACTGCCTAGGCTATTGCCAAACCGAACAATAAGAAATAGGGCCTGTACACCCCTCTTTCTACTCCTGACAGGCCATGGGAATCCATCTCAATGGACTACATGTCGGGCCTCCCGTCCACCAAGAGGGGAAATGACTTTGTTTTTGTGGGTGTTGATCACTTTTCTAAGATGGCGATTCTAGTTCCCTGCAAGAAGAACATCACAGCAGAGGCTGCTGCCAAGCTCTTCTTTGAACGAGTCTGGGTACATTTTGGAATCCCACAAACCATTATCTCATATCGGGATAGTCGATTTCTCAACACATTATGGTCGATCCTCTGGTCACTGCTGGACACCAATCTTACCAAATCCACGACCTTCCACCCCCAGACAGATGGCCAAACCGAGGTCGTAAATCGAATGATTGTGCATATCCTTCACATGTATAATTCAAAGCACCCTCACATATGGGATGACATCCTTCTCTATTTCCAACATAGCTACAACTGAGCCCTGCATAGCTCAACCGACCACAGCCCCTTTCAGGTGGGGATGGGATTCCAACCATTGGGTCCCATAGATGTTCCACTTTGCCTTGCAGTCACCTCGACCAAATCATCTCCTGATCCAACTGAAGCTGACAAAGACACTCGGTTCATTGAGTGGATCCAACACATACGCCAACATGTTCAATATATCCTACAGAAGTCCAATGACAAGTACAAGTAGCGCCATGATCAACATCGGGTGCCACATAAGTTTCAGGTGGGCGACAAAGTTTGGTTGCACTTGCAGAAAGAATGCCTTACATGACCCCATAGGAATATTCACCCACTCCGTTATGGGTCGTACACCATCACCAAGGTTGTGGGGGAATAATTCTTTTGAGCTCAACATTCCTCCTTTCCTTGGCATGCACCTAGTGTTCAACGTGGATCTCCTTCGCCCTTATTTCCCACCATTATTGAACACCTCAGACATAGCAGAACAAATGACACCAACAGAGCTCAACCCTGAATGCATACAATAGGCATCCAATTATCATATTGTGGACACACAGATCAAGGTAAATTGACAACAAAGGATCCAATTTTATCGAGTCGTCAAAGCAGGGCAATTCCTGCACTAAGGCAAGTGGCTCACACAGGGCCAAATTCAACAGAAATTTCCTCATCTGATGGGGGAACTCAATGAAATGGATACCATTGCTTCCTAAGGAGGGAGGATTGATCCAGGTGGATATTGGTGGCCACCCACCTTTTCCAACTGGCTCAAAACAATTTTCTAACAATTTTGGTAATTTACTATTTTTAACAGTTTTTCACTTCCGGAGCCATTTTGAGGCCCTAAATGATGTTTTTTTTGGGGAAAATGGGGTGGAATATCTATATTATTTCTATATTTCCCCCAAAATGAATCTCCTTGACGATACCTTTCCAATGGGCTATCATACGCCTAAAACAGAGATCGTATGCAAAAGTTACGACCCAGGGAAGTTGATGTACTAACTTACCCAGACGGGGCCCACATGACTTTTGGTGCTTCATCTCCTAGGGTTAGGTTTTTGGATGTCTAGGATTTTTGGAATTCCTGATTATTGTAAAAATGCCTTCATATCCTCATTGTAATCATCTTCTTGCAAATGAGCACAACCGTCACATCTCTTCTCAGAGATAAGCCACCACCATTCCAGCAAGCTTGTTTCCGCTGCATTTTACAGTTTCAGCTTATTTCCTTATTGAATAGAAAACCAGTTTTACTGAATCTCTGTTATCTTGTGTTAAGAACCTATTAATAATTTGTAGTCATGTTGTTCTGCTCATAAAATATGGATCAGTGGTATCAGAGCGGTCTGCTCCTTGTCGTCTTAATGCATGTCCCCAACGAGGTCGGAGTACAAAGAGTTGGATCTCGAGCTTTTTTCTCTTGAGGAACAAATCTCTCGCATGCCCAAGTGACCTCTCATGGTAGGAGAAAATAAAGATGATAGGACAGGAGATCCTTTCAAACTGTTGATTGAGGAAGCCCTCATGCAACAAAGGAACGAGATGATGGATAATTTCGTGCAAATCCTTCGACGACTACCAATAGGCGACACATATTCTTCGAGCGGAGGCGCCACCCCCTTCAAGGTACAAATAAACTTCGATATTCCTATATTTGAAGGTCATATAGACGCAGATGTTGTAGACAAGTGGTTGAATCTACTAGAAGGGTATTTTTTTTTCCATAACTTTTCGAATAAAGAAAAGATTACTTTTACGCTCCTTGAAGTCGTTCCCCATGTCAAATATTGGTGGGAATCTTTCTTTGAGAAAAAGGAAACAGATGAGCCCTCATTATTTGCAATCACAACCACTTGGGAATCCTTCAGGGATGCTATTAAGGAACAATACTACCCTGTCGGAAGTTATGACGACTTGTATACCAAATGAACCACACTGCGGCAAGAAAGAGACCAAGCAGCGCTAGATTTCACAAATATCTTCCATACCTTGCGCACCAAGATGGGTATCAAATATTTAGTGAAAAATATGGTTCTCAAGTATTGCGATGCTCTGCATAGATACATCCAGACCGAAATGGAATTTTTGGACATCTCATCCTTGGGTGTCGTCTACCGATATGTCGTCAAAATCGAGCAGAAGCTAAAACAAAAGACGCGACAATTTGGGCCTGGGAACCTCTCAAAACAAAATCCAGGAAAGGGCATCCCAAACCCACAGAAAAAAGGACAAAGAAAAGATGGACAGTATCAGGACAACCAGTCCAAGCCGCAAGCAGAGAAGGACACCAGAAAGACAAAGAAAGATACCAGGAAGTGGTGCGACTTCCATAAGAGCCCTTGGCATAACACTACTGACTGTCGCTCAAAGAAGTCGCTGGTGGCTGAAGTAAAAGCCTCTGAATAAGATGCGGGTTCTAACTCTGAGCCAGAACCAGAAAGAGGAAGACGAATCATTGACATGGAACCCAATTCCACCATTGCTACCACCAAGCTCTAACATGGTGAACCAGACGAGATAGAAGAAGGAGAGTGCCTCTTTCATTCACAAATGTGGGTAAAAGGCACCCCGCTACACTTCATCGTTGATAGTGGTAGCCAGAAGAACCTCATCTCAGCAGAGGTCATCAAGCGGTTGGCCCTGCTGACAATGCCACACCCAAAACCCTACACCATTGGATGGCTCCGCCAAGGAAGCGATATCCACGTCAGCCAACAGTGTCGACTGTCATACGACATTAAGCCCTTCAAAGACGAGGTATTGTGTGATGTTTCTCCTCTCAAGGTTTGTGATGTTCTTTTGGGCCAACCTTATTTATGAAAACATCATGTTGTATATGAGTCTAGGCCTCGTAGTGTTATTATTACCTTGAACATGAAATTGTACAGGATACCCGAGGCAGTCCCACCTAGTGCTATTTCCTTGATCTCTACCAAACAATGCAGGAAGGTCATATCTCAGACGGGGAAGATGTCTTCTTCATGATTCACTCTCAGAATATGCGAAAGATCACAACCACATCCAAGGTATCTGCGGCCGACCTCTCCACACAATAGAAGCAAGTAGATAAGGTCGTGGAAGAATACTCATATATCTTATCCTCACCTACTGAGGTACCTCTACATTGCCAGGTCAAGCACCCCATCGATTTGACCCACGACGCACTGCTTCCCAATGGGCCAGTCTATCGTCACTCTCTGTTAGAGAATGGAGAGATCAAGTGACAGATCCAAGAACTGCTCCACAAGGGGAGCATCCATCCCAGATCATCATGTTGCGAGAACCCAATCATGCTGGTACAAAATAAAGATAGAACCTGGCGACTCTGCATTTATTACCGGTCTTTGAATAAAATCACAGTCAGAAATCGGTACTTGATTCCCCAAATCGATGACCTCCTTGATCAACTCACGGGGGCCAAATACTTCAGTAATATTGATCTGAAGTCTGGCTACCAGCAGGTCTCGATAGAATAGACAGATGTATGGAAAACTGCCTTCAAGTCAAAGGAAGGCCTTTTTGAATGGTTGGTCATGCCCTTTGGTTTGACAAATGCTCCAACCACTTTCATGAGGATGATGGACGATATCCTGCGACCATTCACCAATACTTTTGTAGTGGTGTATTTGGATGACATTCTCATTTATAGAAAGACTTGGGTCGAACACTTGCAACATATTCAACAGGTTATGCACACCCTGCGGCAACATAAGCTATACACCAACTTGAAAAAATGCTCCTTCGGCATGGACAGGGTCCATTACTTGGGCTACATCGTTGATCAACATGGCATACATGTGGATCTAGCCAAGATCCAAGTCATCCGTGGCTGGCCAGCCCCAACCACACTCATTGAGCTTCGGAGCTTCTTGGGCCTTGCCAATTTCTACCACAAGTTCGTGTTGGGATTCTCCCATATTGCATGGGCCCTCAACCAAATAACCAGGGGTGGTGGTAAGGAAAAATTTGTGTGGGGCCGATACCAACAACAAGAGTTCGATGATTTGAAGTAGATCTTGTGCTCAGCCCCGATACTTTCACTACCATACCTACAACAACCCTTTGAGATCGAGACAGATGCTTCAGACTATGCTGTGGGTGTCATTCCCACTCAGCACAACCACCCCGTGGCCTATCATAGTGAGACACTATCAAATGTTGTCCATAAGTACCCTACTTATGACAAAGAAATGTACTCCATTGTGAAATCCTGCCGCCAATGGAGACATTACATTCTTGGGAAGGAGATAGTCATCCACACTGATCATAAGCCACTGCAGTTCATATAGACACAAGGAAAATTGCAGAATGACCGCCATCAAAAGTGGTCCACATACTTGCAGCAATTCCACCTCAACATCAAGTATAAAACATGAAGCACCAATCATGTCGTTGATTGCCTCAGGAGATCGTCGGTCGTGACACTCACCACAGTGTTATACTCTTGCAGCCATGAGACCTCTAGATGGCCCCAACTCTATGAGACAAACACAGACTTCGCCACCACCTACCAAATGTTGGGTGCAAATGCAGTTGTCGATAATTTCCATCTTCAGGATGGGTTGTTGTGTCGTCTAAGCCATATCTATGTTCCATCAAGCAAGTGAGAGAAGATGATCTGGGAAGCCCACTACAGTTAGGTGGCAGGACACTTTGACATCGAAAGTATAGTGGCGATGCTACAAAAACATTTCTACTAGCCGAAACTTCGACAAGAGGTCAACAAGTATATCAAGTCCTACACTGCCTGTGCTATTGCCAAACCGACCACTAAGAAACAGGGCCTATACACCCCTATTCCTACTCCTGACAGGCCATGGGAATCCATCTCAATGGACTACATTTTGGGCCTCTCGTTCACCAAGCGAGGAAACAACTGTGTTTTTGTGGTTGTTGATCGCTTTTCTAAGATGGTGATTCTGGTTGCGAACAAGAAGAACGTCACAACAGAAGCCACTGCCAAGATCTTATTTGAACGAGTCTGGGTACATTTTGGAATCCCACAAACCATTGTCTCAGATCGGGACAATCAATTTCTCATCACATTCTAGTCGAGGCTCTAGTCATTGCTGGACACCAATCTCACCAAATCCACAGCCTTCCATCCCTAGACAGATGGCCAAACTGAGGTCATAAATCGAATGATTGTGCATATCCTTCGCATGTATAATTCAAAGCACCCTTACACATTGGATGAGAGTCTTCCCTATGTCAAACATAGCTACAACTGAGCCCTGCATAGCTCAACCAACCATAGCCCCTTTCAGGTGGGGTTGGGATTCCAACCATTGGGTCCCATAGATGTTGCACTTCCCCTTGCGGTCACCTCGACTGGCTCATCTCCTGCTCCAACTGAAGCTGAGAAAGCCACTCAGTTCATTGAGTGGATCCAACACATCCGCCAACAGGTTCAGGATATCCTACAGAAGTCTAATAACAAGTACAAGCAACTCCATGATCAACATCAAGTGCCACATAAGTTTCAGGTGGGCAACAAAGTTTGGTTGCACTTGCAGAAACAACACCTTACAGGACCCCATCGGAAGCTTCACCTACTCCATTATGGGCCATACACCATCACCAAGGCCATGGGGGATAATTCTTTTGAGCTCAACATTCCTCCTTTCCTTGGTTTGCACCCAGTGTTCAACATGGATGTCCATCACCCTTATTTCCCACCATTATTGGACACCTCAGATGTAACAGAACAGTTGACACCAACATAGCTCAAACCTGAATGCATACAACAAGTATCCAGTGATTAGATTTTGGACACACATATCAAGGGCACTCGACAACAAAGGATCCATCTTGATCGAGTCGTCAAAGCAGGGCAGCTCCTGCACCAAGGCAAGTGGCTCACCCAGGGCCAAATTCAGGAGAAATTTCCTAATCTGATGGGGGAAATCAAAACAATGGAGGCCATTTCTTAGTAAGGAGGGAGGATTGATCCAGGTGGATATTGGTGGCCACCCACCTTTTCCAACTGGCTCAAAACAATTTTCTGGCAATTTTGGTAATTTACTATTTTTAGCAGTTTTTCACATCCAGAGTCGTTTTGAGGCCCTAAACGATGTTTTTTTGGGGGAAAATAGGTTGCAATATGGAAGTTATTTCGATATTACCCCCAAAATTAATCTCCTCGATGATACCTTTCCAACATGCTATCATACGCCTAAAACAGAGATCGTATGCAAAAGTTACGACCCCGAGAAGTTGATGTACTAACTTACCCAGATGGGGCCCACATGACTTTTGACGCTTCATCTCCTAGGTTTATTTTTTTGGATGTCTAGGGTTTTTGGAATTCCTTTTTATTTTAAAAAGGCCTTTAGATCCTTATTGTAATCATCTTCTTACGAATGAGCGCAACCGTCACATCTCTTCTCAGAGATAAGCCTCCACCATTCCAGCAAGCTTGTTTCCGCTGCATTTTACAGTTTTAGCTTATTTCCTTATTGAATAGAAAACCAGTTTTACTGTATCTCTGTTATCTTGTGTTAAGCACCTGTTAATAATCTGTAGTCATTTCGTTCTGCTCATAAAATCCGGATCAGACACTTTACAAAAAGCCACTTTAATAAAAGAGTCACTTTATTGCAACTTTAGAAAACGCCTATTACAAAGTCAAGTGCCTAGTAGTGAAAATTCAAGGTCACTTTCGCATACAAGACAAAACATGCAGAGTATCTCTCGAGCTGTAAAATCTAACACTCCCTCTTAGCAAGGGATGTAATCATTGCCATAACCATCACCTGGTCCTATCCTCATGTCCATAACATTGTTTGTAGTAGGAGCTCCCTCTGAACCCTGAGCCAACTGCAACACTTGCAAAAAACTCGAACCTGAAGACCTCCTGCTAGAAACCACTTTGAACCCTAAGCTCCTAGGAGAATCCACTCCACCCTGATCTTATGTCCACTCACACCAGCTGAGCCTCTTTCCTATTCTCATAAGAGAATCCTCTCTTCCTTTGGATATCGAGATTGAATCCTAGGGCCCATTGTAGTATCAGAATATTCCTTCTCCTCATCTGACTCATCTCCAACTATAGGTTGTCCTCGCACAATGTACAACATATCAGTCTATTCACTAATAAACTGTGGCTTGAATATATCCTCTCCCTCTCTGTAGATAAAGACATGTCCACCCTTGAACACTATCACACATCTAGCATCTCCCAAGGCTGATACCGAGAGTAGGTTAACCCTCAACCCTGGTACAAAAAAAAATCCATCAACCTTTATGAGTTATCTAAACTTGAGTTGCAATTTGACCCTTCCAACTCCATGTACTACTCGTGTCATTCCCCCTTCACTTTCAACTAGATGGTTTGGACATGTCTCTGTGATACTGAGGAATATATTCCATATTCCTGTCATATGACATGAGGCACCACTGTCACTAACAAATCCAGTACTCCCAACACTTGAAACGAGAGTGAACAATGAGAATTCCCTATCAATCTTGTCCGCAAATTCCTCTAATGTTGTTATCGTCGCTGCAACTGGCCCTTCCTCCTCCTCATCCTTCCTCTCCATACATTGAGCTGCAAAGTGGCCATACTAGTTGCAGACGAAGCATCTAACTTTTCTCAAGTCTTTCTCAAAACTCCCTTGATTCTTAATTTTTCTCTTTGTCTCAAGAGCCACATTCTCTCCAAAAGGAGTCATGCGAGTAGTTGTATGGGAATTAGAAGTGTTGTACCACCATTCATCTAGTGGTAACCATTGAGCCCATTGATTTTTCATTTCCAATGCAAAACACCTCAAATATGTTTCCAAAAACTTGTTCACAACTTCAGTTTGACCATCAATCTGGGGATGATAAGTTGTGTTGAGATGCAATTGGGTTCCTTGTAGCTTGAACAGTTCTTGCCAAAAATTGCTAATGAAAGTTGGGTCACGATCAGAAACAATAGAATGAGGCATGCCATGAAGCTTAAAGACCCGATCCATGAAAATTTGAGCCAAAGTGGAGGTTGTAAATGGGTGTTGAAGAGCACAGAAATGAGCATATTTGGAAATACGATCAACTACCACCATGATGAATGATTTATTTCCCGATTTAGGTAAGCCTACAATAAAATCCATAGAGATATCCCGCCAAATAGCAAGTGGAATTGGAAGCGGTTGTAGTGTGCCAGGAGATTTGACTGTTTCTCCCTTGTTGCATTGACAAACCTCACATGCATCCACAAAATTGTGAACGTAGTGTTTCATACCATCTCAGAAAAAAGAACGTTTGACCTGATCATAGGTTTTGGTAAACCTAGAGTGCCCAACGATGGGTGTAGCATGAAGCTCAGAAAGTACCATGGATCTAAGTTTTGACTGTTTACTTAAATACAAATGACCTTTGTATCGAAGCTCATCATGGAGCCAAGAGTATTCTGGGGAGACTGGAGAATTGGCCTTCAATTGTTGTATCAGAGGCAAAATTTTGGGATCATGTAGCTATTCCTGGTGAACAACTTGGAGCCAATCTAGTACAATGAAGGAGAGAGAAAAAATGGACCCTTCATCTTCATATTTTCTGGAAAGTGCATCAACAACCACATTGTCTTTTCCTTTCTTGTAAATGATCTCATAATCCTATCCAAAGAGCTTAGTCACCCATTTTTTTTGCTCTGGGGAGGAAAGGCGTTGTTCCAGAAAATACTTGAGGCTTTGATGATCTGTCTTAATTTGGAAGCATTGCCCCAATAGATAAGGGCACCAAAGATCCACAACATGCAGAATAGCCAACATTTCCTTTTCATAGATTTATTTTTCCAAGTGTCTCTCTGATAGTTGTTTGTTGGTAAAGGCCAAAGGCCGACCCTCTTGCACAAGGACTGCGCCAATTCCTTTTCTGGAAGTATCGCATTCCAGGACAAAGGTCTTTGGGAAATTAGGAAGGGTCAGGACTGGAGTGGTGCACATGGCCATCTTCAAGGTTTGAAAGGCCTGAGCAGCTGCTGGAGTCCAAGTGAAAGAATTATTTTTAAGGAGAGTAGTGAGAGGTGCTGCAATCTTTCCATAATTCTTAAAAAACTTGCGATAATAACCTGTTAAACCAAGAAATCCACGCAAGATTTTGAGATTCTTTGGGTGAGGCCAATCTTGCATAGCTTCAATATTTTTAGGATCCACCCTGACACCGGCCTTGCCAACAAGATTACCCAAGTACTCGACTTTCGAGGCGCCAAAATAACATTTAGATTGTTTGAGGAAACGTTGGTGCTGAGAGAGTGGATGGAGAACTCGATCCACATGAGCAAGATGGGTTGTCTAGGTTTTACTATAGATGAGGATATCATCAAAGAAAACTAAGACAAAATGACGGAGAAAATGACAGAAGACATGATTCATGAGGCTTTGGAAAGTGGAGGGAGCATTACACAAGCCAAAGGGAATGACCAAAAACTCATAGTGGCCCTCATGAGTTCTAAATCCAATCTTAGGAATGTCTGCCTCATTCATACGGATCTGGTGGTAGCCAGAACGAAGATCAATTTTAGTAAAGAACTAGGCGCCACTCAATTCATCCAAGAGGTCATCAATGACAAGAATGAGAAATTTGTCTTTAATGGTGAGTTTGTTGAGGGCGCAGAAGTCAGGACACATGCGCCAAGAACCTTCTTTCTTAAGGACCATGATCACAGGATAATATTAGGGGCTCTCACGAGGGTAGATAACACCTGCGTTGAGCAATTCTTGAACAATTTTCTCAATTTCTTTTTTTTGGGCAAAGGATGACAATAGGGATGGATATTGGGAGGAAGGCTTCCTGGGACAAGCGGAATGGAATGATCATGAACACCACAGGAAGGAGGGAGTCCCTGGGGAGTGGAAAAAACTACTTGATGTTTAGAGAGGATGGATTGGAGGTCCTACGACACAGAGGGTGTCTTAGTGGCTTGTATGGCATGGAGTTGGGCAATAATTCTAGAATGACCTTTTTTGAGCATCTTTTCCATGTGATGGGAACTGATGATCTCCAGAGAACTAGCAATGATGCCTTGGAACTTATATTGTTGGCCTTCCTGGTCGAATTGCATTGTTAATTCCTTAAAATCCATGAGAATGGGACCCAAAGTCCTTAGCCATTTTGCACCCAACACAATGTGACAACCACCCATGTCGATAGCAAACATATGAGATTTCATGTGGTACTCACCAATTTGGAGACGCACATTTTCACAATGCCCTCCACATTTCATGGACCCTCCATTGGCAATCATGATTTGAAAATTATTGATGGCACGGATGTAGAAATTAGTTTCTTGGGAAATGCGGCGATGAATAAAATTATGGGTGTTTCCACTATCAACATTAATGATGACCTTCCTATTCTTAATGTAACCAATTAGCTTGAGGGTTTGGGGAGCAGAGAAGCTAGTGAGAGCATTTATGGAAATGATCGGTTCTACTTTGGGAGGGTCTGAGGGAAGGGTCATGTTAGTGGGTTCAGGTGACACAGACACAAGGGGAGCCTCAACATCCTCTTCCGAAACATCCTCTAATATGGCCATAAAAATATTTTGTTCCTTACACTTGTGCCTAGGAAAATATTTGTCATCACAATTACAACAAAGGCCTTTGAGTTGGCGTTCACCTATTTTGGCCTTGGTCAATTTTTGGATCTTTAGTGGAGTAGAAGGAGGAGTGGGAGTGACTGGTTTAGTGCGAGGAATAAAGGAGGGTTTTTGGTTTTGAGAAGAGACAATCGGTTGTGCTTCCTTAGCTCTTTTAGTAGATTCCACCCAACTCTAAGGCCAAGCCATGAGGACATGGGCACAAATCTCATCCTTGAGGCCACTGATAAAATATTCTCAGAATAAATCATAAGACATGCCCTCTGTACGAAAATCCAATCGCTCAAAAGTGGCTATAAAGTCTTGCATTGTGACAGATTGTTTCATCTTTGTCAAATCACCTAAATGGTTGGTGTCAGTGTCAAAGCACTCATAAATCTCTACCACAAAGTGTGTCCAAGACACATACCCTTGGCGAGCATTTTTTCTCCATTGCCACCATTTCCAACGTTCTTGATCTAGATGGAGAACACCATACCAAAGTTTGGCCAACTCATCCATAATGCCATACAAAGAGAAATGATGCTCCATTTGAGTTATCCAGCTAGTGGGATCCGAGCCATAAAATTTGGTCACATCCACATGCGAAAGGCGTAGGTCACATTGAAAGTGATGGGGCTGAAAATTTAGGGAATGAGAGGAAGTTTCACCTTCGGTTTGATAAGGTGGGTTAGGTGAGGGAAGATCTGCAGGGATATGCAGCTTGGCGCAGATCATGGTAGTGAAGGATTCAAGCTAGGTAGCAAGGTCTTGTTTGAGGTCCTCTATTTTGACGTTGATGGAGGAATGCATGTTTTTTTTTTATGGTGGCAATATTGGCACTGAGTTGTCTCACTTCTTGTTGGGTTTCTGTGAAATTAGAGTGCAAGGTATTGAAGTGAGCTTCCAAGTCTTGGCTATGGGTTTGGGCCATGATGAAGAGGGAACACGAAAATGGGCAGGTGGGACCACACAGAAAATGGGTTATGGGTGAAGTGTATCACAACGATCAGGGCAACGAGTTTAATTCAATGGGGTAAAGCCCAAATAAGGGTGTTGGAAGGGGGTCGGGTCTATGAGAAAAAAAATTGTTGAAAAATGATAGGGATGACTGCGATAAGGGAGAAGAGAGAAATCTAATGGGATAGGTCTCAAATAATGGTGCCAATAGGATCCAGGCTTTTTTTTTTTTTTTTTTTAATACTCTTGTGGAGCTATACTCCAATCTGAAGAATATTGCAGTGATGAAATGCCCAAATGTTTAATAGGAAGAAATGTGTAGTAATTTCGCAACCCGAATGCAGGAGACACAGTTGTGCGGCAATAGATCTTGTATGTTCTATTTTTGTTTCCATCCCAAGTGTTAGGGTATTCAAGGGTTCTACAGACAAGGGTTTTCCCTGTGTTATAGCTCTCTGGTATACGTGCGGGGTCCAACAGTAGTACTCAACCCAATATCTCAGGGCACCAACTAAGGAGGCTAGACCGTGCCCTTATCTATACTACCTGACTACCCAGGTACTAAAGAGTATCTTCCTGAGTGTTGTTCTCGGTGGCACTATAGCAGTCAGGCGGTCGATCAATTTATCTATGGAGGGCTTTAGGAGATATAGGTCGATCTGTATATATGTGTTGTTTGATGCGCTACCACTCGAAGGGGTACCAACAAGGGTTACAAGGGTGGCCAACAAATGTGCGCTTAAGTACCACGTGTATTTCCTGCGTGTATGATTCCCTGACTGTGGGTTTATGCGCGTAATGACAGATCTTTGTAGCTTAAAGACGTCGGAATACGTCTCTACCCTGAAAAAATTCAACCCACAATTTTTTTCCGAGGAAGGTGCTCTGATACCACTTGTAATATTCCAAATATAAAATAGTATGCATAACAATAACAATGAGCTAGAAATGGAAGATAAACAATGATATAACTAGAACAACACCACAATAATACCAAAATAATACCAGAATAACACCAGAAAGAACACTTTGATTACTGAGAGCGATGTTCACTTGCCTCTTCAAGGGGGAAACCTCCAGCAGAGCTGAGCTCTATTACAATAATATCCAAGACAAAACTTCTCATACCCTTGACTCCTATTTATACTAAATATGTCTATCAAAAGAACCATCTAGAGTAATATCCTTCTAGAAGCGGAAGCTTCTATTAGGTCTTCTTACATTTGACTTATTATTCCTTATTGCTAATTAATATTGACCTTTATTACATGGAAATATATTATTCTACCTACGTGAGGGGTTAGGTCCCTAACAATTGCAGGCCAACAATGACAGTTATAAACAAAGAGTAAATCAACATATGATATGGAAGGTATTCCAAGAGGGTGATATTGTCATAGATCACTTGACGAAGGAGTGATTTCCTTGAGGCACATACAATAAACTCAAGTACAAGAAGATAGGTCCATGTCGAATTCTGAAAAAGATCTTTGATATTGCTTATCGGCTAGAACTTCCGGAGAAATTTGACATATCTCCTACATTCAATGTTGTTGACCTCTATGAGTTTCATGAAGGGGACAGAAGAGAATATGAAGGTACCCTCGTCAAATGGTAACAACATCTACCAATTAAGCCAGAGGAGAAGATTGAAGAAATTCTTGCTACAAGAATTGGTAAGAAGACTCGTCGGAAGGAGAACATGGAATATTTGATCAAGTGGAAGAATCGAGGGGCAGAGAATGCATCATGGGTGACTGAAGATTAGTTATCACGTGTGTACAAATATTCACCTCAGCAGTGATCTACACATGAGTTGGAGCTCATGTTTTTTTTTCTTACCAGGGGTGCCAGATGCAGGAGCGTCCTTGGGATCGGGAAATCCACATCACCCAAAAATATTTCCATTCTAAAAATAGGAAATAAGTCGAATAAGGACTGTGTTAGTGGTCCATTTTATTTAGTCAATTTGTTGTAAATTTGAACTGTTGATTACTCCTATAGCTACTCTTTCTATGTTGAAACTCGTGTTGAAAAACGTGTTGAAACTACCACATATAATGAAATTTTACAAATGTCATGTTGAAACTCGTGTTGAATATGCCATGTATAGTGAAATTTTACAAGTGTCATGCTGAAACTCGTGTTGAAACTGCCAGGTATAGAGAAATTTTACAAGTGTCATGCTGAAACTCATGTTGAAACTCATGTTGAAACTCCCGCGTATAGTGAAATTTTACAAGTTTCACAATATTTCTTCATTTGCAACACTATGGCCGCACGCATTTGATTTTTCCATGTTGGTATGCATTCATGATGAGTCATAGCTATCGTTAGGTAAAATAACTCGCGGCTAAAGGACAAAGCATGACCCAAGGCCGAAAGGAAGTTGAAGCGGTCTGGAAGATAGAGAGATGATTTGGGTAACAACTCGTTCTTGGAGAGAAGGAAAATTGTTTCAAAGCTGATGAGGAGTTTTAAAAAGAAATGAAGCACAATTTTTGAAGGGGTTGGTGAACCACGAAGTAAGAAAATCATAGAAGGTGGACTGGAGAGAAATATTACAGGTTGGGTGAGAGCGTAGGAAGGGAGAAACAAAATCTCATCCCATACACGCAAGTCATTACCCTCTGGATGATTTCGTAGTGGTTTTCAACCACACAAGAAATAATTCATGGCTATATTTTAACCCAGGATCAATGTAATATAGAAAATATGTTCTCTGCATTGAATTAATAAACGAATGGTATTGAAATTCGTGGGTTTTCTGGTGTTTTAGTTTCCAGTGGATTTCCTTATTATTTGAAAAAAGTGTTTTTGTTTGGCTTTTCTGTTGTGTATTATGTAGTAGTGTGTGTGTTGTAACTGTTTGTGTGTTCCATTAT
>JZKD02S0422877.1:270672-283320 GCA_000966675.3 Picea glauca | reverse complement strand
CTGCAGGTCCATTTACAGCACATATTCATACTTATGAGTTTTTGCCATAGTCCTTGGCCAGTTCAGTTATATTTACAATCTGGGGGAAACAGGGTGTTACAATTCTACCCTAGGGAATGTCTTTTCGGACCATTTCCTAATGGAAATGACTGTCCTGCACCAACCTCCAAAATGGACCATTCTTTGAAATTGCTCACAATTGTGAACTTCGAAAGAATGACTTCTTGTTGAGGTGAACCATTCTACTTGACCACTACTCAGAGTGACTTCCAAGAAGAATGGTTGTCCGAGACCATTCCCCCACACTGGCCACAAGGGGAATCATTATCTATGGTACATCAACAATCTATTGAATCATTTTCATTACGAAAATGATTGTCCGATCTAGACCATTTTCCAAACTGGAAAGGAACTGCTCATCCTAGACCATTTTTTGAACTGAAAAATGACTTTCCATAAATCAATAACACATCAGTGATCCCTCCCAACCTAGAAGTAATCTCTTCCTTTTTCAATAAGAAAGTCGTATCCACGAGCCCCAACTTGTTTCTTAAGTACGCAAACTTTTTCATCTTGGACAGAGGCTTTACCAAAATATCTGATATCTGCTCATCTGTGGAGATATATTGGAGAACCACTTCTCTTTTCTGAACTTCATCATGGAGAATGTAATGCTTGATCTCAATGTACTTTGGTCTGTCATGGAACACTATTTTTCTCTAAAGACTTCATATAGATCTGATCATTAAAATATATCATAGTCGAATTCAACACTTTTGTTTCCTGCTAGCTCATGACATCGTGGCAAGGCTCAAACTAAAACATATCCAAGTAGCACTTCTTCTGTCATCATGAGAGTTTTCCATAGATTATCAATCCATCGTCCCATACTTATGATACACTATCTCTTTCATAGAAAATTTTCACCACGCTTCTGTTGTATATGAGATACTCTGCATCAAGTTTTTTGAATCTGTTATCACATATAGTTGTCAAGGTCAGCAGGTCATCCAAGTTTGTGGTCTACACAGGAAGCATTTGAGCGCAGCATGTAGAGCATCTCATTTCGGTCTTAAAATACAAACAGACAAGTTGAATTTTGTCAGCAGTGGAGATTCCGGGAGCATTCCAAATTAACAGCCCCTGGGTATTTGGGATTTCAAAATTGCATGAAGTATAACGCCATGAGAAATCCGAAAGCCCAAAGTCCTGAAGCATATCTCGGGCGTCGATTCGAAAAGGGAAGATATGATCCATTGATCTGAAGAGGGAAGATTTGAGCCAATGATCGTAAATCCTCGCCCAATATCACAAGACCGACGACCACAGTCCATTGCGGGGACGTGACATGCTCGAGCGATAATTTTCTTGAGTGGTCCTGCAATTGAAGCTGTGGTTTGGAAAAATTAATATGTGGCAAAAGGTGGTGGATTGCGGGCTCAAAAGTTGTGTGAACCCAAACCACCTTTGAGCGGCCCCGCAATCACTTGTTTATATAGCGTCCTATCCGAGAGCAATGTGTGGCCGCCCCTTGGGCATTAAGCCACATTTCAATCCTGAGAAAAGGCAGTTAATGAAGTGAGGCGTCAGTTGAGACCTCGTCTCACCCCATAAATGGAAAACATGCAGAGAGGGGCCGTAAAGGCAGACTGTCAATCCAAAGCTTCCTTATGGACAGATTTTCCTATAAAGCACATAACTGTGCCTGGATCGCATCTGACATAAGGAGGCCTGCACAATCTGCCAGAGCAGGTGTTGACTGAAAACATTAATGCGATGATTCGATCACACTCCTGGTGGTTGCATCATTTTTAGTATATATAGGCAGTTTTGATATTTTGTTAAGGTCGATGGTTGAGCTAGGCTCCCGCATTGTAAAGTTTTGATGAAGCTCTGGTGCTTCTAGTTATGTATCTGTATTTGAGACTTCTTGTTTAATGAAATTTAGCTTCCTTTCCATTTCTCTGTAACAAATTTGTTAGAACACTCGAGCATGGATGATCCAGTCGAGGGTAGTTATGTTGTTGTGATGTAGGTTTGATGACAGTGGCATCGCGGCCAGTTTTAACCAGTTTCCTGTGTTATATTTTCCCTTCTTACGTTGAATGGCTCAGGGATGAATGATCAAGTTGAGTTGTTGCAGTTGCAGGATAATGAAGGTTTGATTATTCTATTGTTGTAACTGTGTTGCTTGCACCATATTTCAGTGTCTAAAGCTCGAGCTCAAGATTTCTCTTGAGTTTGAGTTTTTCCTCTCTGAGTTGTTGGAAGGCCTGATGCCCATAATAGTCTCGTTCATCTTTCTCACCAAGTATTCCCTCTGGTCACGCTTAATCTCAACTTACTGACTGAAGTTGAATCAAGACCTCACCTGCTTATGCATGTTTGCCCAGTTTTCTGAGTTAAAACGATATTTTTTTTAGTCTGTGCCCATTCGACCCCCTTTAAATTTATTCATTGTGACATAAAAAACTGATGGGTACTAGGCTTACCTCCAATGCAATCTGGAGGTGACTTCTAGTGCTAATATTTCTGGCACAATTGTCGGGGACGAAAATGAAGATATCTTCCCTGAGAGAACAACAAAGAGATTTTGATTATGAAGGTGCATCAGATATCATAACCATTGAAGATTGCAGCTTACACCTGGCGACTCCACCGTCAAAGACTCCACTGGGGAGGATCTTGTTGACAGAAAAATGACCATACCGAAGGGAAAGACCAGGTATAAGTCTATGAGTTTTCTTCATGAAATCCTATTCTTCTTTATCATCTCATTTCTCTCTTTCCCTTCGCATATAAAGAGGATTATCATTTGCTCTGTATATTTAGATGACAATAAGCCTTCCTTCATTCATCCATCCTTGGAAGAATAAGGCATGCCCTCTTCTTGTGTTGTAGATGCCGATCTCATGTATTCACCTCTGCCTATTCATAAAAGTGAGATCTGTATTGCATCTCCTCTTGAAATTGATCACCCTTGTAGCCCTGAGGAGGTTGAAAATAATTCACAGTCTTCTCAAATCTCATTACCCTTCATTATTCCTACTGAGCCTTGCCATCAACTCGTTAATCCTCATGATCAACCCACTGCTTTTCAAATTAAAATCAGAAATAAGTTGTTTAAACCTCTAAGGCTGCCATATCGCCTTAACCCTTATCCTCTTGATTCCTTTGAGTATCTTTCTCGATTTTCTGAAGAAGACCATGTTACATCTGAGAGGCACTTAGGGGCCTTTGAGAACTTTGTTGACCAATTTGAGATTGTTCATGATGATGTTACCATGAGTTTGTTCTCACACTCTTTGTCTGGAGATGTTGTTGTGTGGTTTAGATGTTTGGAAGCCTGTTCTATTGGCTCCTGGATCGAGCTGTGCCATGCATTTTTAAAGTGTTGGGGTGAGAACAAGTCCCTTGATCAATAATGGTTTGAGTTTAATGCCTTGAGGAGAGGGAAAGAGGAAGCCTTAGTTGTCTTCAACAAGAGGTTTTACAATGTTTATCATAGTATTCCTATGGAGATCAGACCCACAAAGACTATTGCCATGGTGTACTATGTCATGGCTCAGCATCCAAAGCTTGTCCTTCTCCTGAGAGAAAGGAAATATTCATCGTTAAGACATTTGTTTGAAGATGTTGTAGAGGTCGAAGAGAACATCAGGGCTAGCAAGTGGGTTCATAGGCAGACATATCTCAAAAATTTGCATGTACATGAGCAAGAAGACTGTCAATCTGTTTCAGATTCTGAGCAAGAAGATAGTGAATATGAATCAGATCTAGAACAACAACAAGGAAGTAGGTATGATTCACATTTGAAATCAACTTCTTCAACATTTGCAGATTTTTCTATGGGTAGGAATGCATATCAATCTTATGATCAGTTTCTAGAACATTTTGAGCATGTAGCAGTGACTTATTGCATAAATAATTGTATGTTCTTTGTTGATCATAGTTTTGATGTTCTAAATCTTGTTGCACCTTTATCTTGTGACCATTCTTATGAAGAAGAGACAGCAATTGTTGATGATCAAGAGTTGGTTTCAAAAGAACAAGGAGGGCATTTATTTGCAAACAGAGAGAATTTTACAGAGGAGCAGCCTGGTCTTCTAAAGCAGCTAGGATTATGTCGCATTATTCATGATCCTATGGCCATATACATGGAGTCATATATTTCAGATATTCTGAAATTTTCAAATTGCATTACTTCACCGATACTCACAGGCGAGTATGGTGTTATGAAAGGTTTCCAAGACCACACTATAGAGCCTTTTCCTTTATTAATTAAGGAAAAGCATCGGGTGGAAATCAGTTATCCTAGACTCATAGAAAACACAGAGCAACATGTAAAGGAGCAGCAGCAGGAGCAGTTTATCTTCTGTCCAGAGCCTGTAAGTGAGAAACCATCGTCTGAGGTCAGTCATCCTGCATTAGTTTCTCATCCACCTATGCCTACCAGAGATATTCAGCCATGTGTGAGCAGCTGTGTGACAGAGCAGGTTTCCTATTATAATTTTTTTGGAGTTTGTTGCTTGGCTTATGAGCCTATGAAAGAATACATGGAGTTGTATTTCCTTCATGTTTTGAAGCCGCTCAGCTTTATCCTAACCTCAGCATTAGGAGGAAAGCTAAAGGATGCAACCGCTCTACTATCATAGTTGCAACATATGTTACTAATAACGGACATAGTGAAGGAGCTTCCAGTTAGGAAGTTACTTGAATGGTTATGGTGGAAGTTTTCTTTCACCTAGCACTATGTAAAAAATCAATTAGTATAGGAATGTACATAAATAAGCTCCTTCGGAGCCCATGTATTTTGCTTTCATTTTTAGGATAGTGTGCTTGTCGGCCTTTAATCCTCAGCAGGATGTTTTTTGAGCATGAATCCATAGCCCAATGCAGAAGGCGATTGGAACTACTTTTTCTTGGCAGCTCACAGGGAGCATGTCATCCTCTGTGGAGCCAAATGTTATCACATATAGTTGTCAAGGGCAGCAAGTCGTCCAAGTTCGTGGTCTACACAGGAATCATCCGAGCACATCATGCAGAGTAGCTCATTTCGGGCTTAAAATACAAACCGACATGTTGAATTTTGTCAGCAGAGGAGATTCCAAGAGCATTCCTGATTAACAACCCCCGGGTATTCAGGATTTCAAAATTGCACAAAGTATAGCGCCATGAGAAAGGTCGAAGCCTGAAGTGTCGAAGAAGATCTCGGTCGTCGATTCGAAAAGGGAAGATCTGATCCATTGATCTGAAGAGAGAAGATTTGAGCCGTTGATCGTAAATCCTCACCCAAGATCACAATATTGACGGCCACAGTCCATTGCGGGGATGCGACATGCTCGGGCAATAATTTTCTCGAGCGGTCCCACAATTGAAGCCATGGTTTGGAAAAAGTAATACATGACAAAAGGTGGTGGATTGCGGTCTCAAAAGCAGTGTGAACCCAAACCACCTTTGAGCGGCCCCACAATCACGTGTTTATATAGCGTCCTATTCGAGAGTAGCGTGTGGCCGCCCCCTAATCATTAAGCCTTGTTTCAATCTTGAGAAAAGGCAGTTAATGAAGTGAGGCAACAGTTGAAACCTCATCTCACCCCATAAATGGAAAACATGCAGAGAGCGACCGTAAAGGCAGACTGTCAATCTGAAGCTTCCTTATGGACATATTTTCCTATAAAGCACATAACTGGAAATGTAAAGTTATTGTAGACAGTGGCAGCACAGATAATCTCATTTCAACAGAGATGGTAGAAAAGATGGAGTTGGAGATGATTGATCATCCAAGCCCATACAGAGTTTCGTGGTTGTAAAAAGGACATCAGGTAAATGTCACTAAGCAATGTTTAGTTGAGTTTAAAATAGGAGGGTATAAAGATGAAATACTCTGTGATGTTATTCCTATGGATGTTTGTCATCTATTGTTGGGTAGACCGTGGAAATATGACAAGAATGTGATTCATGATGGGAGAATGAACACATACACCCTAGAGAAAAATGGGAGAACTCACATGTTGTTGCCGATCAAAGATAAAGAAATAAACCTGGAGGTAAACAACACTGTACTTCTCATGAGTGAGAAGGAACTTCTTACAGAGGTTAAGAAGAAGGAGGAACCACAATTCATTGTGGTCAAGAAACCAAAGACTGTTTTAACCAGCACAAGGGTAGATGATTTACCAGAAGAGGTTCAGGAACTACTGGAAGAGTTCACTAACATAGTAGTGGATGAACTACCTCGTTCGTTGCCACCGATCAGAAGTGTGAGTCATCATATTGATCTCATACCTGGAGCTAGTTTACCAAACAAAGCAGCGTACAGATTGACACCGCAGGAGAATGAAGAGGTCAAAAGACAAGTCCAGGATTTGTTGGACAAAGGTTTGGTTAGAGAAAGCTTGAGTCTGTGTGTTGTTTCGACAGTACTCAATACAAATAAAGACGGAGGCTGGAGGATGTGTACTGACTCGAGAGAAATCAACAAGATAACCATCAGGTACAGATTTCCATTGCCAAGAATGGATGATCTGATGGATTGTTTGAGTGGGACCAATTTTTTTTCAAAAATCGATTTAAAAAGTGGTTATCATCATATTCGCATGAGAGAAGGTGACGAATGGAAGACGGCATTCAAGACTAATCAAGGGTTGTATGAATGGCTTGTTATGCCATTTGGTTTAACAAACCCATCGAGTACTTTCATGAGATTGATGAATGAAGTCCTGAAGGATTTCATTGGAAAATTTGTCATTGTGTACCTTGATGACATACTGATTTTCAGTAAAACAAAGGTAGAGCATCTGGAACATTTGGCTACAGTGATGAAGAGGTTACATCAAGAGAAGCTGCTGATAAATATGAAGAAGTCCTCATTCATGAAGACAGAGCTCATTTATTTGGGTTTTGTTATTTCTACAGATAAGTTGAGGATGGATCTGGATAAGGTGGAGGTAATCAAGAATTGGCCGTCACCAAAGAATATCTTTGATGTTCGAATTTTTCATGGATTAGCTAGTTTCTACCGAAAATTCATCAGGAATTTCAGTGGAATTAGTGCACCGATGATGGACACAATGAAGAAGAGACACAAATCTTTCACTAGACAGAAGAGGCTGAGAAGAGTTTTAATCTGTTGAAGAGGAAAATCATGGAACAACCAATTCTAGTGTTGCCTGATTTCCAAAAGACATTTCAAGTGAAATGCGATGCAAGTGGATTTTCAATAGGGGTGGTCTTGAGTCAAGAAGACAGGCCGATAGCATACTTCAACGAGAAGCTGAATGAAGCGAAAGTGAAATACTCCACGTATGACAAGGAGTTTTATGCTATTATTCAGGCATTGAAGAAATGGAGACATTACTTAATCCCGAAGGAGTTTGTCTTATACAGTGATAATAATGCATTGCAATTTGTGACTCAACAGGAGAAGTTGAATCAAAGACATGTTAAATGGGTTGAATATATGAAAAAATTCACTTTTGTGATTAAACATATTTCTGGTACTGCTAACAAAGTTGTTGATGCTTTGAGCAGGAAGTGTTTGCTATTGCAGGAGTTCAAAGTCAAAACATTGGATTTTGATGATCTCAGGGACATATACGGAGATGATCCAGATTTTAAAGAGGCGTATGAAGCAGCTGAGAATCCAATTCTTGAGGATAGAAGCCAATGAGCAGAATACATGATCCAGGAAGGATTATTGTTTAAAGGTAATCAGCTTTGTATTCCAAAATGCTCCATGAGGGAGAATTTGCAGAAGGAGAAACATAGTGGAGGATTGGCCAGACATTTTGGTCATGACAAGACGTTCACAAAGTTGAATGAGTCATATTTTTGGCCAGGAATGTGAGCAGATGTCAAAATATTTGTGGACAGATGTAGAATTTGTCAACATTCAAAAGGAAAGAGGCAGAATGCAGGTTTTTATCAACCATTACCCATACCTGAGAGGTTGTGGGATGCAGTGAGCATGAAATTCATATTAGGGTTGCCAAGAACACAAAGAGGGTTTGAATCAATCTTTGTGGTAGTGGATAGATTTTCCAAAATGGCACATTTCATTCCATGTCAGAAAACCAGTGACGCAACTCACATTGCGAACCTGTTTTTCAAAGAAGTCATTCGACTTCACAGCTTACCAAAGAGCATAGTTTTGGATCGAGACACAAAGTTCGTAGGACAGTTCTGGAGAACCTTATCGAAGAAGCTGGGAACCAACTTGTCGTTTAGTTCAGCTTATCATCCTCATATGGATGGACAGACAGAAGTCATGAATAAGAGTCTAGAAGACTTGTTGAGGAGCTTGGTGATAGAACACCACAGTCGGTGGGACAACATATTACCACAGGCGGAGTTTTCTTATAACCACTCGCTTAATAGGAGCACAGCGCAGAGTCTATTTCAGATTGTCTATGGCATGCAGCTGAGAGGAGTTTCTGAGCTGAGGGATTCAGAACAAACTGCGACTAGGAGTGCTAGTGCATAAGATTTTGCAGAGGCGATGAAGGAGCTTCATAGCCAGGTGAAGGAGCGATTGCAACATTCGAGCCAAGAATATAAGCGGAGAGAAGATCAACACAGGAGACAACTTTAGTTTGAAGTTGGCGATTTGATCCTTGCACATTTGAGAAAGGAAAGGTTCCTGAGAGGAACATATAATAAACTAAAAATGAAGAAAATCGGACCATGTAAGGTCTTGAATAAATTTGGGGCGAATGCATATGAGATTGAATTACTCGATGGGATCGGAATTTCTCCGATATTCAATGTCTCATATTTGTACCCTTATAAAGTTGAGGAAGCAGAAGCAAGAAATGAACAACTAGAGGTTCAGTGGACAAAACAAATGCCAGTTGCAGAAAAGTTGCAGATGGAGCGCATACTAGACAAAAGAGTTGGTAAGAAGACCAGGCGAAAGAAATACTTTGAATACTTGGTCAAGTGGAAGGGCCATCCAGTTGAAGATGCTAGCTGGGAGAATGAAGCTGAAATATAGAAGCATGGACAGACCGTGCGCGAGCTCATGGACAGGAGCCCATGAAAATTTTTAAGCGAGGGAGTATGATGCAGAAGCATCGCAAGGGCATGCAAGCATAGCCAGCAGCGAGCCAGCGCGGAGATAAGAGACAGCTGGAAAAGCACCGAGCACATTTTTTGAAATATTAATGAAGTCATTAAGTGGAGGCATGCTTGTATTATTGTAAAAGGACCTTGAGCGATCCGCTCTCGTCCATAGTAGATAGGAGCCTTTATGTGTAATGAATGTAGGTAGATAGAATTTAATGCTTAGATTAGACAGTTTAGAGTGCAAGAGGGAAACGGGATATAGACACCCTCATTGTATAATTGTATTATTATTATGAAGATGAGCACATAGAGAAGAGAGCAGAGAGTTGTAGTTGAAAACACCCATGTACATAGATTTGGATTAATAGAAAGAGCTTCGATTCAATTTCATGGTGTCATATTTGTTCTCTGTGTATGCCTGTTTAATATTATGCTCATGGATGTTTACTTTCTGTTATACATTTGCTTTATATGTTGTGTATATGATTTCATGCTTTGTGTTTGAAGTTTGAGAGGGAGTAAGGGATGAGTTTCAATTGTTTCTCTATCTGAGCAAGAGTTCCTACAAGGAGTGCAGTTGAATTGTCCGTAAGGAGTGCGTTGACAAAGGGTTCAGAGGTTTGTCTCTGAAAGCTCAGATAGGATAGCTTTTTTTCTCATCTCCTCAGAAGTGCATTTAGGCACAGGAGTCGTGCAAAGTGTGTGCAGGCCGAGAGTAGTTTCAGGGTTTGTAAGACCTGAAGGACCGTTGAGAGACTACTGCTGCAAGGAGTGTGCAGAGTCGAAGGACTTCAATTCTTTGAAGTAATTGAAGGATTTTCTGCAAGGAGTGTGTGCAGGATTCTTCTTTAAGACTCAAAGTTGGAGAAAGCTCAAGAGGGATAGAGTCTTCACAGTCATCGAAGAAAAGCATAGAAGGTTGGTGCCTTGAGGCGTTGAAAGGAGGCGTCACAAGTTTGTGTTGCAGACAGTTAAGTTTCGTGGCAAAACACTTTGTTTAAGAGTACAGAAGTTCTTGAAGGGAGAAGCAGGTGGTCGATATTCTCCATAGAGAATTCGTGAAGTCCCACGAGCCGTCAGATTTCGCGGAGGAGTAAAGAGGTTGCGGTGGTCATTTTCTACAAGCGGAAGCTCAGGGGAGAGAGGGTCGTAGATTCACGCCAACGAGGACCGTTGGATCTACTCATGAAATTCCATTTCGGGGTTTAGTGGGTGGAAGGACCGAAGGTTTGACGCTTGGATTCGTGAAACTATGAAATCCAAAACCCCGACACAGCGGAAGATTTCATAGTGGGGCCAGTACTTGGACATGTGGCGGGGTCTGAGAAATTTGGCATTTCGGGGTTTGAATGAACAAGGGTAAGCCAAGAGTTTGGCGAATAAAATCCCCGAAATGTGAAAGAGGGAACTTCGTAGCTCGGGACTCGGAACTTCAGGATTCAGGAATTCAGGGTTCGCGATGACATAAGGTTGGGATCGCGAGTCTAGGACCCCCGATACCCGAAATAGAGAAATTACACGGGCTAGCATATTGCGAGGAGGTGACAGGTGGCGAAAGCCCACATCAGCTGGAGAGTTGGTGAAGAGACGTGTGGAAGAACGTGGAGGTTCCCAACAAGAGTTGTGGGACCCGGAGCAGGCACGCAAGTCTTTCGGGATTTCGGGACTAGAAGGTAGAGGAGACATAGAGATATTGTATATCGAGCTCTAGGTGCCTGAAATAGTGTTGACCGTTGGATCAAGGAAAAGCTCCAGAACCGTTGATTTCTTGTGGAGGCGGAACCTTAGTGTTCCAATGTTTATCGGAACTCAGCATATCGGTGTTCGGAGCTCTGAAGGCATAGCCACTTGACCACAATACTCGCAAAGTCGCGAAGTCAGATCTCCTGAAGTGCAAAGGGAGATTCGTTGAGGTTTTATGTGGGTGCAGATTTCCCGAAAGGGGAATAGAAGAGCCAATTGTCGAGAGCTCTTTGGGCCAATGGAAGAAGAACGATCCTGTTGAGTGCGGACTTCCAACCTACAGGTTGGGAGGGCTGCCTCACTTCTTTCTATTTTGACTTCTTCTGGGTCTCTTCAGGTTTGATTCTGATTTCGTCTTATCTGGCAGTTTTTACTTATATAATAGCTTCCACAAGAATTCTTACCAAAGATTGTCAACATACTTCATCTTTTCATGTGTATTACTTGATTTGTAGTCATCGTAATAGAAATCCTTATCCTTTTATTCTTCCATAGGTATTGTTTCCCTTGAACATATTTTCTTCTAAGAAATAGATGTAAATGATATGTATAGGAACTATGTAAACATGGTATATACAAGAGCTTTGAAGAATATTGTTACCTTGACTTAGAAAAAGAAGTTTGTTTTATCCTACTTGACTTTCTTTGAAGGTTCCATTTCTTTGGAAACTGTTGCTTCGATTGTTTCCTTCCTTTTATTTAACTCGAGACAATGGTTCCTGTAGTGAAAATATTTTCGACAATTGAATCATTGTATCTTTTACATATCATTTTCTTGATTTGGTTTTTTCCTTGAGACAAACTTCTTCTTATTCCTGAAATTCTTGAACTTTGTTTGTGAAATATTGATCGCCGTATTTCTTTTGGGATTTCTCTTTTGCATTAATCCTTGATTCTTCTTGTGCATAGCAAGTCCAAAGTTCTTCAAATATGGGATACTCCTTTCTTGTGTTCATGCTTGCGGCAAATGCATCCCATGTCTTGGGAAGACCATTGAGTACTATATTTACCAATTCCTTCTCTAAAATGATTTCTTCAATAGCTTGTAGTTGATCTGTTAACTGAGAGATTATCACAAGGTATGATGTTATGTTGTCATCATCATTCAGTTTCATGTCACGGAGCTCATTCTTCAGACTCATTACTTGTCCATTTTTTCTTACTGAGAAGAGGTTAGATAGGGCATCGTACATCTTCTTAGATGAGTCAAGATGAGAGATGTAGAGTATCAAGTGGTCTTTTACAGATTCCACTATGATACTCATGGTATTGATGTCATTGTCTTTGAACTTCTCCATAACTGTAACATTCTGAGGTTCCTTCTCTTTTCCTTCTTCAAACGGTGGTTCCACGATCTTTCCTTTCACAATATCCAACACTTTATTCTTGGAAAGGATGAGATCAATCCTTGTCTTCCATGCTCTGGAGTTAGAAGCCCCTTCTAACTTGTTTTCTGACTTCATAGAGTAGGTAATGACTTCTTTGACTTGGTCAACCTTTAACTTTGACCAAAAACTCAAACTTGATGTCTTAGCTTGCTGAGAGTACCAGGAGGTGCACTAGGTTAGGGAGCACTAGGCTATCCAGAAATTAGGTCAATATCTTCACTTGAGGTGCCTCGACAAGAGGGTTATAGTTTCGTTGTTGCATCAAAAACTTTGACTGCAACTGCAACTGTAACTAAGTAAATCCTCCCAATCTATCTTCCAGCTATTAGACTTTTTGAAGATAGTGTGGGCCCATAACTTGTTAGAAATAATAGGTGTGCTCGTTTAACCATAGACAATATAGCAATATTGTCACCCAACCATAGGCCGAAGCCACCCCCGAGCACCTTAA
>JZKD02S0422877.1:260047-270203 GCA_000966675.3 Picea glauca | reverse complement strand
GTGTGCTCGTTTAACCATAGACAATATAGCAATATTGTCACCCAACCATAGGCCGAAGCCACCCCCGAGCACCTTAACCTTGACAGAGAGAATAATTTTGGAAGCAAACCCTAGGCCCAAAATCCAATCAAGGTAGCATACCACTCTCCAGAGCTAGCGTACCAAGCAGAAAGTACAAACCATAACCAAGAGAAAATCCAATCCTAAAACAGAAAATACTAGTTGCAATAGCTGCAGCTGCAACTACTCTCCAGACTTGCGCACTTGCTGAATTTATGCAGTGCACACTATATTTCTACAGTTGTGAGTTGTGTCTCTCAAATGAGCTCTGGTGTCCTGTATTTATACTGCTCCTATTTAACTGTCTGGGTCGACTTCTCATTCTGGAGGCTAAAAACTCAATATTACATATTTCCTTTAGCTGACTTGTCTTCTAGGGTTATGTCCAATGCTCTAGGGTTTCTTCTTTCTTCCTAGAATATTTTTTTCTTGTTAGAGTTACATGTGGAGGTTAATACCTCCCGCAACTACCATAATATAAACATGTGATAGTGTCGAACTTCGGATGGAATAAATGTTGCTTAATTGCATCACCACGAGTTGAGAATCAAGACGTACAATTAGATTAGGGATGCCAAATGAAATGGCATCAGTTAATAACTCAATAACTGCACTATATTCTGCAATATTATTAGTTACACAACCAAGGAAAATTCCATGTAACTGATCAACTCATCTGTAGGTGCATAGATTTCCCATGCAACAGACGCTATATTTTTGAGTACTGCGACTAGCACCATCAGTAAAGCCAATATGGGGTAGTGAGAATGCCGACATATGGAAACCAAGCACAAGGCAAGGTAAGCAGTTTGAGGGAAGAAAAGGAAACGACAAAAAGCACACTAGAGTATGATACATTAAAGTACAAAGCACTCATGTGAAAACACTTTAAGCATAATACTTCTTTAGGTAAAGCCCATTTTTGGTTTCACCCAAAGGAATTCCATCGTAATCAACCAGCTCGTAAGCCCCTTTCTCTAACACTCATTTAACGATATAAGGACCACACCACATGGGCTCGAATTTACCTGCCCTAACAAATCACGATCTTGGTCATACATAAGAACCAAATCGCCTTTAGAAAAAAAATGAGGTTTAACATGTTTTTCATATTGAGCCTTGACGTGTTTCTTCTGGGTTTCTATTACTAACACAGCATCACAACGAGTCTCGTCTAATTGCATTAAATACAAGAGACGTTCTTCTTCGGTTGTGTTGTTGGGGAGAAGTTTGACAGCTAGTTTCAGAGACATGATTTCACATTCAATCGGAAAAACTTCTTTGATACCATAGATTAATTGGAAAGGCATGAACCCCATAGAAGATTTAACTGACATCTGATAGGCCCATAATGTCGAAAAAATCATTGTATGCCAACTTGACTTGTGAATCCCTACCATCCTTTGAAGTATAGTAGTTAAAACTTTGTTGATTGCTTCAACTTGGTCATTGACCTATGGATAATAAGGGGTTGAGTTTTCATGTCGTAAACCCAATTTATCGGTAAGGTCAGACATCATAAAATTGCGAAAATGGGTGCCATGGTCGGTGACGATGGCTTGAGGGACACCAAACCTTGTGATGATATGATTGAATATGAACAGTGGTGCATTTTTTTCGGTGTTATCAAATGTAGGCATCACCTCGGCCCATTTAGTGAAATAACCTACACTTACAATGATGTATCCATGCCCCCCGACCGAGTGAGGGTTACTTGTCATGAATTCAATGCCTCATTTAGCGAATGGACCCACGAAAACTACAGGATAAAGAGGAGCAGTATGAGATCGAATCTTATTATTATAGGTTTGACAAGCGTGGCATTTCTGAACTGTGCGAATGCAATGTTTGAAAAGTGAAGGCCAGAAGTAACCAGCTCGTAGGATCTTTTGGTTAGTGGCATACCCAAACATATGAATGCCACATGATCTAGAATGATAGTAATTTAGTGCTTTCTTAGCTTCATCATATGTCAGACATCGTCTGTTTCCCCTTGGGTATGAATTAAGGAAGAAAGTGAGGAATAGGGAAGAAGAAAGACGAAGTACGAAGAGCACGGAAAGCACATAGACCAAGGAGGAGTCGAAGTGGTTAAAGAAGCAGAAAAGAAGGAGCGAAGTAAAGGAAAGTGAATCATTGAATGAGAAGATCAAGGAAGACAGATCAGTAAAGAAGATGGATCATGGACAACTCAGAAAGTGGAAAAAGAGACCAATGGCTGCTTTGGAGCACCGCGCTAAAAAGAAGGAAAGACGAGTTGGCAAAGCCCTGAAAACGCGGGTCAAGTGGACCTAGGGTTTTGGAATCTAGGGTTTTGACACCTAGGCTTTGTTCTAGGGTTGTCCAAGAGTCATGTAAATGTATAAATAAAGATCTAGATGAGAGAGGGAGGGATCAATCATTGTGGTTCATGCTATTGGTCATTATTTCTACTGTTGTATTGAGAGAGAGAAGTGTTGTGTTGTGAGAGAATTATGTATTCTGGATCTTCAGTTGGGATTGAAGATCAACCCTACAACTGGGTGCACAGGGAGGGGAGAGAAAGAGAAAGAAGAGAGAAATCTCCAGCTAGTGAGTAGATAGAACTATATTCTTTCATCTAATATATCAAGAAGAACAGTTTTGTGGACGTAGCCCTAGGAAGAGGGTGAACCACATAAATATTGTTGTCTCTGTGGTTGACGTTGTGATTATTTTCTATCTGTTATATTGTTATTGCATGAATGTTAGATCAGAGATATAACTACGTGAAGTAAGCATAATATTGTTAAGCACAGCTAGGTTATCTGCGGTGTTGTTCTGGATTCTCTTTGCATTTCCTTTGGTTGTAGACACTTGTTTCCTGCAACCCCCCTATTGCTACTTCGGGTGAGACTTCATCTGCTTCTCAGGTGTTTCCGAAAGGGCCAATAGTTAGGGCTTGTTGGTACACTGTTAGAATTGAACCCTGGGTCTGCCCTTGTGTCAACAAATGGTTCTGTTGTTGGGACCTGGATATTCTTGAGGGAATGTCAAGGTGGTTTCCATCGAAGATAGAGATTCAAAAGTGGATAGAATAACAAGAGAGGGACTTCGCTGAAGCTCAGAACAAGAACTATAATATTAGTACAGAGGATTGGTTGGGAAGGTATATCTTTACTGATATACACGAGATTTTATTTCGAGGAGTTCATAAGGAGTTATACGAGTGGTTAGCCAGATTAGCAGATACCCAGTTTGAAGTCATATCTAGACCACCTGTGGTTTGGACGTCGATGTTGATCAAGAAGGTCAAGAGAGTTGATAACGCCATGTCAAGAGCAGTAGATAATTGGTTTGATAGCACTATTGGAGAATATATTACTGATTTTGTTATTGACTGAGTGGAATTGTATAGCCAAGTAGAGAGGTATTTCTTTAAGGGACCTAGAGGGAAGTTTTTACACTTTTTGAAGTTGAAGATCAAGATGTTATTGCATGAGAAGAACATCTTGAAGATACAGTAGTCAATCGAATTTTTAAAGCTAATGTTCAAGAAATCAGACAGCGAAAACGACACAGAGGTTGGACATACGTGCAATGGGAGATCATTCAGAGAGGTTCCTCTTGTGAACTTGTTTGAGAAAAATCATGAACCATTAGCACAGGACGAAGGGTTCTACAGTGGAGAAGAAGAAGAGATATTGAACGAGGAGTATTCAGAGTCTGCTAGGGCAGAGGAAGGGAAGATTAAAGAACCTCACCGGGAAGAATCGGGAACTTCAGGGACTGTGCCTACCGTCAAAGTAAGTACTACTACTCCTCTTGTTGTTTTAGCAGCATTAAGTAACCAAAGTAACCTAAGTTATCAGAGCACTTAGAGCACTAGTACAAGAAGTTCAGTGCATACTCAGTCAAGAAACCTAGGAAGATCGATGGTAGACGAGACAAGGTTACCTATATTTAGAGGAGATGAATCTGAGGATTCCGACCAGCATTGGTTCTTATGTGAAGTTGTATGGAGTATTAAGCAAGTCAATGACGAAGTTGTTAAGCGAGCTCAGTTTAGTACTACCTTGAGAGACTGCGCACTAAGTTGGTACATGAAGTTTGTTAAAAGAGTTGCACAGCCTAAACTGATGAACGATATCAATACTGCATTGAGTGCATAGTTCAATAAACCCAAGTTGGAGTCACAGTGTATTACAGAGCTAAAATAAATCAAGCAGAAGGTAGTTGAACCTGTTTGGGAGTTTGATTAGAGATTTAAGACCCTGACAGGTCGTTTGTGTTTTCAGATTCCAGATGAACAGAACAAGGAATGGTTCATTGTTCCCCTCTTGCCACACATCAGAGTTCCTCTGATGTAGCAGAAGTTCGCTTTGCATGCTGAGGAACTGGAGATAACCATGAAACTAGAATCAACCCCTATGGGCTAATATAGCTCAGGTATGAGTCAAATTTTGAGTCAGCTAACTAGCTTATCTCTACAGGTCGAAGAAATGAAGAAAGAAAAAGGAAAAGATAAAAGAGAAGACACCTGGTGTATCAGATGTAAATCAGAGGGTCATGATAAGGAGCATTGTCCCCTATTTAATGAATACTTGGCCTCTAGAGCTTTGAACCCTTTGAAGTAGGTTACTCTACCCTGGTGTGAGGTATGTAGAAATAGACATCGCCCTAGTGAATGTTATTTTATGCAAAAATATGTCCAAACACCCACAAATCTATATTGCACATTATGTAAGTCTGTGGGGCATGATTAGAAGGATTATAGGGCTTATGACCTCATGCATGAAATTTCAATGGATACATACAGAATTCAAGGAGATCTACAGCAAGAAGGAAACACTATGCAGTTTAACTCCCCAGAAAGAGGAAACTTCAACCCCCATGGTGGATTCAGAGGAAGAGGATGACGAGGAGGCATGGGTGGAGGTCGAGGTCAGATCATTTGTTATAACTGTGCCTAGCCAGGTCACTTGGCAAGGAATTTTCAGAACCCTTGTACCACTTGTAGCTACTGCAATTCATTTGAACATGTTATTGAAGGCTGTCCAACATTGCTGGCTAAACTTCAGGAAAGACGGGGTGGGAACCAGCAAGTAAAACTGATATCAATTGAACCTCATGGAGAAGATCCCAGAGTCATTGTTATCATGAGAGGAAGCGTTGTTACAAGATAAGACAGGATGACTCCAGAAAATACTGCAGAGGGATCAGGGATCAGAAGAGCTGCAGAGAAGACACAATTGTTTGATCCAAGGAAGGAAAAGCATACATTTGAAGAGGCAAGAAGAGAATTTGGAGGAGAACAGACTTATTCATCTAAGGCACAACCAGAAGTGAGATAATGTGGAATTCCTCTGGAATTTGATTAGTTTGCCTCAACCGGATATGGGAAAGAGGTAAGCAAGCTTGTAAGTTTCTTGTATACGTTTATGGATTTAATTAAAGATGAAAGAGTTGTGCAAGAACTACAACACCTAATAAGACAATATGAGATAGGAAGAGTGGACCCTCTGTTGAGTAGGGTTGTAAATCAAGTATCAAGGAAGGGGAGGAAAAATAAGGAACTACACCTTAATGTTCAGATTGGAGACTATGAAGTAGATTATGTGGTCCTCGACTTGGAGTTAGAAGTCAACGTTATGACAAAGCAGACTTGGGCACTGATGGGAAAACCCAAGCTAATTTACTCTCCTATCAGTCTTAGGATGGCTAATCAGCAGGCGGTGAGCCCCTTTGGAAGATTGGAGCATGTCCCTGTGCACATCGACGGAGTAAGGACGTTTGTAGACTTCGAAGTGATTGAGATTGTGGATGAGAGTTGTCCTTATCCTGTGTTGTTGGGCATTGATTGGGCCTTCAACAATTTGATTTTTATTGACCTCAAGAAGAGATGAATGACATTTGAGGGTAATGGCCTTAGGGTCACTACACCTATGGATCCTGATGAAGGTCGCAGATACACAGAACCCATTAGAGAAGAAGATCATGCATTTGAGCTAGAGAATATATACAAACTAACAGCAGGACAACAAGATTACATTAAGCCTACAACAAACGGGAATTTGAGTTAGCGAAGTGAAAGTGCCTGCTCATCAGACTTAGAAGAAGCACTAGAGAATTAGTAGAACAGAATGTATGAAGTCTCTACACAGAGATGTGCCATATTGACCAAGGCAGTTCATTGGATCGGCACAAAAGTAAGTAATCTTCCCACATTTGATGGCTTGAATCATTTAGAAACTTTTCTATTGGAATTTGAAGAAATTGTACCAGTACAACAGAGGTTGTTGGCACTAGAGGAAGCCTTGAAAGAAACTCCAGCGAGATGGTGGGGAACACACGAGAAGAACATCATGGAGTGGGTACAATTTCTCACTTTCATGACAGTGCACTTTTCAGACTAGGTTGAGGGTTGCAAAGTTCGATACATAGGTCAGAGCGGTCCATATGCGAAGTTGTGAGGAATCCTGGAGAAGCATTCCTGGGGAACAGTGTGTGCATAAGTTCATCAACACTTTGGATACAATGCCTATCAACTAGTATTTTCAAGCGGAACTGCGCCTCACCACTTCAGATTGGTACGGTATGACCCAAAGATTTATAGCTACGTTTTTATTTGAGATTCAGTACCCCACAATAGATCAGGCTTTACAAGTTATAAGACAGAAGGTCTTTGTGGAGGCACCTAACCTCCCTTTGTAATAAGAAGAAGATGAATGGAATGCACCTTTTCAGAGATTCCAAGATTGTTACAATATAAATGTTGGTGAAGATGATGATCCTAGGAATGTGAACATCGCAGAAACTGAAGGAAAGAGAGACATAGAAGGGCCAAGGATCGAATTACCCTTTATTGGAAATCCCATTAAAATCAAGAAAGTTAATATTGGAATAGAAAAAACACCTAAATTAGCAAATGTTGGAGATTATTGGGATGATTGGGATTTGAGAATACCAGCAGTGTTATGGGCTTATCGAACTACTTGCAAGAAGTTGACAATGAAAACTCCCTTTAAGCTATTTTATGGCTTGGAAGCAGTGGTACCCATGGAATATTTGGTTCCTAGCTTAAGAATTGCAGCATTTACAGATATGGATAGCACTGGCGTTGTTCAAGAGAGGCTCGTGCAATTGATGGAACTAGAGGAAGACAGGTTTCTCGCAGGATTTCATCAGCAGGTACAAAAAGACCAAGAAAAGGCCTACCATGACAGGCATATCAAGAATAAAGTATTCAAACAAGGAGATTTGGTACTGGTATATGACAGCAAGTTCATGAAGCATCCAGGGAAGTTCAGGACACATTGGCTTGGGCCATATGAGGTCGTCTATGTTACAGATGGAAGAGTTGCGTATTTGAAGACATTGAATGGAGAATGGAAGGAAGGTTTAGTGAATGGGATCCGACTGAATCTGTATTGTGCCAACTAGCTGCCTCACAGCTCTCAATAAAGTAAGGAAGAAGGGTCTAGGTACCAGGTGTTAGCACTGAAAGTCACACTTTGACTGCTAAAGTGTAAGCTAAACACCCATCAGAATGTAAAAGATAACTTAGGTTTTGAATAGGTAGATCATCAAGATGGATCTGTATTGTGCCAACTAGCTACCTCGCAGCTCTCAATAAAGTAAGGAAGAAGGGTCTAGGTACCAGGTGTTAGCACTGAAAGTCACACTTTGACTGCTAAAGTGTAAGCTAAACACCCATCAAAATGTAAAAGATAACTTAGGTTTTGAATAGGTAGATCATCAAGATGGATAAAGAAAGAGAGAGGACAGCAAACTGCCTATCAGTAGGCTAAACCAATGGGAAATGGAGTCACAAACATCCCACTCATTGAAGGCACAAAAGCTGCTTAACAGAAAACAAGATTATATGTTGATAGGTGGAAGAAATGAAGAAGGAAAACATAAGATAGAATGTTTAGTAAATAGAGATCCTCTCAATTCAATGAATCAACAAATATTTGAATATAAACAATGATGGATGGGCAAAATACAGCAGATCCTCTGCTGCTTAGGGATCCATAAATCATTGACAGCCTTTGATCCTCAAATCTGCAATATATTCAAATAAGAATAAATATAAAAGAAGAGTTACAATCTGAAATCACATCTCTCATGAGTCTTCAATAGCAATAATGATCACAATCCTAAAATTCCCACAGGCTTACAAATGAACACACACAGAAAACTGCCTATTCCTACTCTCTCTAGCCTCTCTTGGCTCATCCCTCTCTAGCCTCTCTTAGCTCATGAATCCCCCTCTACAAGAGATCTTTCCTTCTTTAAATAGAAAATAGCATCCAAATTAACTAAGGAGGTTGAATCCCATCTCCTACATTGGATTCTAAGCCTAAGAGATAGGTGGCAACAATCAAAGAGACAAAAATCCAACAAACTACTAATTTTCAGGAATTTGTTGGAAGTCATTAATAAAATGTCTCCACCTCATTGCATGAAGCCTTTGTTGGAGCTAAATATTAGGTGCAGGTGTCCCTTGACATCTAATTGATCCTTGAGAAGTTATTCGAAACATCCTTGACATGTGGCAACCCTCCAACAAGGCAAATATCAAAACCATGACCGCTACAGGAAATTAGTACGCAGTGCCATTGTGCAGAGTAAGTAGTGCCTACTTCTATATCCAATATCTCTCAAACCAAAACAGATTTTGAAAAACTGAGAGACATTTTTGTTATTTGGAATGTTATGAACAAAATTCTCCTCCAGTTTTCAAAAATACATCGTCAACTGCTCATAACCCAAGTTTTAAATTAGTGACTCAAAACTGGTAGAATAACTCTGCACAATTTAGCCTCTGCCAGAATATTACGTAGCGCCTGTAGGTAGTGCCCGACTGTGTTTATGCATGCAATTTGGTAGCATAAATCCATGGGTTCTTTGATGCTTGAATTTGGATATTGAGAATAACTCAATATAATTTCAATTTTCCCCAAAACAAATAAAAATCCCATAATAATTGTATTCATTTGCCAAAATGAATAATGAAATGCAGATTATGTTCTCTGTGAAATATTAGGTAGCGCCACTTATGCAACGCTGAGGCATAAACCAATATTGTGCTAACACCAGGTGCAGTTGAAACTGGGTGCCAGACACAGAAAAGATAGTTTGTACACGATAGGGAGGGATAGAGAAGAAAGCACAAGCTGCTCCACGCAGGCAGTCTGCAATCAAAGTGATACAGAAGGTTCAACTTTGCAGTGACTCGAGACGAGTCACAGGTGATTGTTGGGGGCATGTTGACCCTTGGGTATGAATTAAGGAACAAATTGAGGAATAAGGAATAAAAAAGAAGAAGTACGAAGAGCGTGAAAAGCACACAAACTGAGGAGGGGTCGAAGTGGTTAAAGAAGCAGAAAAGAAGGAGCGAAGTAAAGGAAAGCGAATCTTTGAAAGAGAATATCAAGGAAGACAGATCAACAAAGAAGATGAATCATGGACAACTCAAAAATTGAAAAAAGAGACCAATTGGTTCTTTGGATCACCGTGCGGAAAAGAAGGATAGACATGCTAGCGAAGCCCTAAAAACGCAGGTCAAGTGGACCTAGGGTTTTGGCATCTAGGGTTTTGACACCTAGGCTTCGATTTAGGGTTTTCCAAGAGTTATGTAAATGTATAAATAAATATCTATATGAGAGAGGGAGGGATCGATCATTTTGGTTCATGCTATTGGTCATTATTTCTATTATTGTATTGAGAGAGAGAAGTGTTGTGTTGTGAGAGCATTTTGTATTTTGGATCTTCAGCTGGGTGTGAAGATGAACCCTGCAGCTGGGTGCGTAGGGAGGGGAGAGAAAGAGAAAGAAAAGAGAAATCAATAGCTAGTGCACAGACAGAACTGTATGCTTTCATCTAATATATCAAGAAGCGTAGTTCTGTGGATGTAGCCCTAGGGAGAGGGTTGTTGGAATATTGGTTGTTGTTATTGATGTCAACCCTAGTCATGGGTTTTGGACCGCAAGATTGATGAAGGTATTTGGACATAAAGAAAATGCACATGCAGATACAACACCCATGGATGGATAGTATACATCATGTTGTTTCCAGTGGTATGTGGCATGTCACATGGATCCTCATGGTTGAGGAGAAATGAATTTTTGAA
>JZKD02S0422877.1:245093-256231 GCA_000966675.3 Picea glauca | reverse complement strand
TACTTCCCTTGAACAATAACTATTGATTATTTCTCATATATTGTGCATGGTGTATTGTGGTGTATTGGTGTAACTCTTATAATATTGTTCATTTCTCATTGGATATAATTGATTGGTTTAAGTATAAGTTGAAAAAGGGTTTAAATTGTACCTGATACTAATTCACCCCCCTCTCAATATCAACAATGAACCATGTAAATATTGTTGTCTCTGTGGTTGATGTTGTGATTATTTGCTATCTGTTATATTGTTATTGCATGAATGTTAGATCAAAGATATAACTATGCAAAGTAAGCATAATATTGTTAAGCGCAGCTAGGTTCTCTGTGTTGTTGTTCTGGATTCACTTTGCATTTCCTTTGGTTGTAGACACATGTGTCCTGCAACCCCCCTATTGCTACTTTAGGTGAGACTTCATCTGCTTCATAGGTGTTGCCGAAAGGGCCAGTAGTTAGGGCTTGTTGGTGCGTTGTTAGAGTTGAACCCTGGGTCTTACCTTGTGCCAACATCGTCGAAACATGGATTCAATACCACGATGGTAAAGGGTATCACCAAGAATAATATATTGACGGGCTTGATACCTAATATGACAATGATATACACGAGATATATTGGGCCGAAAAGTTTGATTTTGGAGATAAATGATAATGTCTCCATACCAGATATCGTCTAAAATGATCAGAAAGAGATAGTCATCAGGAAAATAATCTTCTGCCACATTTTTTGTATCAACGGACAGAAGGTCACATATCAACTCAGCAAAGACCAAAGATTTCTTTGACTTGGATTTCTCAAATTCCAAATCAAACTCCTAGAGAATCATAATCCATTTGGAGTATTTTCCCCCTAGCAATTGTCGTGTAAGAATATGTTGCATAGGGTTTCAATCAGAAATAATCGTGGTTTTGCGCAATAATATATAGTGACGAAAACTTTGGACAGCTTGAACAGCCGCCAAGGCCAATTTCTCCACATGCACGTATTTGATTTCGATGGTCGTAAGACTCCGACTTAAATAGTAAATGACATGTTCATCGTGCGAATCATCCTCTTGGACTAGAACCATGGTGATGGTATGATCCGAGGCAACCAAGTATAAGAAATAATCTCAACTATAATCGGGGGGAAATAAGAATGGTGTGTGGATTAATGCAAGTTTCAAAGCTTCAAAGGCTTTGTTGGCAGTGTCGTCCCACACAAAATCATGACCCTTCTTAAGAAGTCGAGTGAAACCTTTCGTTAGTTCAGCATAATTGGGAATGAATCATCGTAGAAAGTTTTCCTTCCATTGCAAACTTTGGAGTTGGCGTAAGGTAGAAGGAGGAGGAAAATTGATAATGGCTTCAACCTTCAATGGATCCACCCTAATCCCATGCATCGAAACAATAAATCCTAGAAGTCTTCCAGACTCCACATAAAAAACACATTTATGTGGATTCAATCGTATGCGGTAATATCGACATTGGAGAAAAATAGATTGTAAGTGTGTCGGGTGAACTTGTCGATGCATGGAATGCATCGGTAAATCATCAAGGTAAGGTTGTACAATATGTTTAATATCATGAAAGGAATAAGACATAGCGTGTTGAAAAGTCGCACCAATATTCTTGAGACCGAAAGGGATTTTACAGTACACGAAGGTACCCCAAGGGAAAATAGAAGCGATCTTATGTTGATCCGCGATAAAAATATTGATTTGATTATAGCCGGAAAATCCATCCATCAGAGAGAATATTTCACTTCCGATGCAATCATCAACAATTTGATCGACGAAAGGGGTTGGATAATTATCTTTAGGACAATCCTTGTTAATATCCCTATAATCAACACAAACACGGATCATTCCTTGTTTCTTCGTGATCGGAACAAGATTGGACACCCAATCAGTTAACACTACGGGGTACACAAAACCAGCTTTAAGAAGTTTCTCAACTTCGAGTTTGATTGCAGCAACTTTTTGTGGATGAAATGAGCAAAGTCGTTGTCGAACGTGTTTAGTGTCGGGGTATGTCTTAATTTCATGTACAACAATATCTGGATCAATTCCAGGCATCTCTTCGTAACTCCATGCAAATACATCACAGAATTCTTGGAAAAGGGCCTTGTAAGTTTGGATCTCATCGGGAGAACATGAGGCACTTATATGAACATTTTCCACAATTCCAGGCTTAATGGAAATATCTAGAGGGATGGTGGGTGAAATATTTCCCAGGTTCCCTTCATACAAAACATCATGTGTTGGTTTAGAAACTGGGGGAAAATTATTAACTACAGACGTATTCAAAATCCATTGATAACTCTCGATAGTCTCAGGTTCAAGGAAGAGGATGGAACGATGATGCCCATCATCCCAAGGCGTGTCTTCCATGGGCATAACTGCCATGATCGTTTCATTAGTTGGAAATATCGTGTGAAATGGATCAGGAGACATATCAAAGAGGGAATGAGGAGAAGGAGATGTCGATTGAATAGCTTGATAGGCCAATTCCAACGGACCTAATGGCATGTGGTCGCCATAACGAAGACATTCTTCCAAGCTAGGTACTATCCAAGGGTCAAAGGACTCAGGAGTTTTGACAACACTAGTTGAAATCATGTTAATAGAAGCGACAAAAGGAGGAGGAACATCGGGTGGTGGAATGGGGAAAGTACCCATTAACGATGAATCCTTTAAAACACCCACACCAACATGCTCGTAACCATGAGGTGTTTTTGCTATGAATGGAACGTTACTAGTGCGCGAATCAAAACTAAAAAAGATGAGTTGATCTACCATAACAACTTTACCTTGGTGAGGGAAACGTATCACACGGAAAAGAGTAGAAACAACTGCTCGCATAACATCGATCCAACTATGGCCAAGTAAGAGGTTGTAATCGACAGGTGCATCAAACACTTCAACCTCAACAGTAACCGTTTTTCCTTCTAACGCAATAGATAATGCAGGAAGAACACCATAAGGTTTAAACCTTGTACCATTAAAAGCTTTTAACGTGTTGTGTGACTCGGTAAGGGAAGGAGATCCAATGGATTTCCAACAAGTGACGGACATGACGCAAGTCGAAGCTCCTTCATCAACTATTGTTCAACAAATTTTCTTATTTTCCACAATTACTTGTATTTGAAAAGCTAATTGATGAGGGAGTCTTGGAATGTGATCTTCCAAGTCAAAGATTATCAAATTCGTATTAGTAGGATCGATTCCACCAATATCCTTTAATAGTTCCTTCCATTGAGTAGAAAAAATTTGAAGGACTTCGAGAGCTGACATCACAGAAGGTTCTTATGCAAGTTCTTCTACAATACTGTAGTTTCGAGTTGCACGTGCATGTGGGTTAAATGACGACTTACGAATGACGCCCTTAGGAGGCGGATGGATGAATGTATCTGGACTAGGTCATTCGAGATGAAGAGGACCATTGCAAGGTAGAGCCGATGGAGGAGGTTGATCCAACGGAGGAGGTGGATCATCAACTTTCTCTTTAGAAGGAGAATAATCTTTGGTTCGAGTAGCGACTGCAACTTCGTTTTTATTGGAGTCACCAGTACACATAAGTACATAAGAGATGGTAGAGGGAGAGGGTTGTTCATGAATAACCAATTGGTCTTGTTGTTGAGAAGGAAAAGGTTGTGACAAAACGACAGGCGTAGGGGGAGTCTCAGTTCCTTGGAGGAACTTATTAACTTATACACGTCTTGGACAATCTTTCGTGTAATGGTCCTCGCCATAGATAAGACAAGGATAACGAGGTTTTTTATTTTCTTTGTCATCAACAGGTTGAGTTTTGGGTTTGTCGGGTTGCTGATTATTAGTTTTTTCCTCTTTATTCTTACCCTTCCCTTTATATTTATTTTGATATTTACCAGTAGTCGTAGACTGGACCGTATTGACTTCAGAGGTTTTATCGAGAGAGGGAGCAAGAGGAGTATCATTTTGTACACTAGTAGTAGTAGGTTTGGGATTGGAATGATTGAATTTGTTTGACTGAGACTCGGTAGAAAAGTTTCAATCACACCATCAGCATCATGAGAAGCTACTGGAAGCGTCGGGGTTGGATTGGTAGATGGGTGAGGAGCATCAGGGATCAATTCGTATAACGTGCCCATTTGAGAATAAAGAAGATCCAAGTATTGAGCACGACTGATCGCCTATTTTTTAGTGACGACACCTCCCATGGAAACATCATGGGCTATAGGACCGATGTGTGATTTGGTAAACCACTCAGCCAATAATTAATTAGGAAGGGGAACTTTTATTAATCATTGTCTCCTCCTCCACTCGTGAATATGATCTGAGATGTGAGTAGAAGAGGATTGTTTAGATCAACTTAAAATTTTCGTTCATGTCTCATACCATATCGGTAATTGGTAATGTGTCAAGAAATCCATAGCTAAGGTGTTGAAATCATTGAAGAATCTTCTTGCCAATTCAATGTACCATTTGGCAGTCGAACTCGTAAGAGTGTGTTGGAAAATACGTAATCAGATGGAGTCATCCATCAAGCAGTTGGATGAACACCAAAGATGAAATGTCATGATGTTATTGTTTGGGTCTTCTCCTAATCGACCGTCAAACTTGGGAATTTATGATGGTAATTTGGCAAGTATAACTGGCCAATAAGGAGAATGCAAGATGGGATCATTCAAAATCCTAGATAAATCAGGTAAATCCAAAGTAGCTAGAAACAACAATTGTCTGTTTACTTGAGGAAACTGGTAATTTTGGGGAGGCAATCTCGTAGGTATACCAGTAGTACCATAAGTAGTTTTTAAATAGTTATAGGGTCAAGTCAAATTCGGTTGCGAAGGGTTTTGAGTCAAGTAGCCAAAATTGGTTGGTTGATTTGGCATGCCACCTTAGAAAGGAGAATTAGATTGAAAACATTGACCCCAAGTAGGATTTACAGTGCATGGATAAGGCTGCCTAGGATTAGAGAGTACAAAAGAATTTAATTCAGGATTTTCCCCCCCAGGAAGTTGTTGATTGCCTTGGAAAGGAAAATTCCAAGGTTGGGTTTGTAATTCAGGTGTATATTTCTCGTAAACTGGGTTATGACCCCCAACTTAGGGTTGTCCCCCAACTTGAGGTTGACCTCCAACATGAATTTGAAAACTAGAAGTAACAGAATGACTTGTGCCTCCAAGCAAATTGGAGCTACTTGGGCCAGGATGATTAGATCGTCTAGGTGGTGGAGGAACGCTAGTCCCTCCAGATAGAACCTGGGTAGGAGTGGGAACAAAAATGCTAGAAGGATTATACCCAGGTGGAACAAAAAGACTAGGTCCTCCGGATGGACCTTGGGTAAGATTAGCAATAGAACTATTAAGAGTGTTATACCCAGGTGGAAGTGATGTATTTGATCTAAGCGAAAGTGGCATTCCAATAGGATCTTGAGTTGTTACCGAACTTTCGACAGAAACAAGTGTAACTTGTGGGATTGTGGTAGATCTAGTGAGTTGGAGGGGAAGAATTGTATGTGTACCAACCAACAATAGGTCTGAAATCGTAACAAAATTACTTGTTGTGCCAGTAAAATGATTCAGATCTACTTTATAAGAAGTGGAAGTAACGGTTATGTGGGATGACGTAGGTTGGTTTGGACTCATACCTAGTTTATCAAAAATATCATGTCCTGAGGCAGTCCTCAAAAAAGAACGAACTGAGACTGAACTAGGATTAAAAATTCCATAAGTGTGAACCAAAGTTCTAAATGATTCACTGTGAAATGGTGGATCGTCCACACCGGAATCTACGAAAGGTATCGAAGGTATTCTAGTATAGTCTTCAGCAACAACATCTCCCAAAGAGTTAATTCGAAGGAAAATCGGGTCTTGTATAACATTCAATAACAAATTTACAGGGAGTGATGATTCAACCAATGGAGTAGAACTCTTAATCTTAGAGGATACATCGTTATTGATTGCTCCTTCAAGAGAAGGACCCTCTCGTGAATTAGGAAGCAAGGGGGCATATTATTTCAGTTCTTCCAGAGGCAATCCCTGCATCCTACGTGAATGACGAGGACCGATGTTGGCCACACCTAAAAAATAATAAAATATATCTATGGCCAACTAGAGAAGCAAACAACTATTCACTAATAAAATCTAGATATCAAGCAGACAAACAAACCTTCTTATTTTGAAATCACTAGTTGGTGATGAAATCCAACGTCGTGAGATCAAGAAAAGAAGGGGTTGGGATAAAGTGGGTGGAAAAGTTACATTGACGTCCTGCTTAACAGACTTACACCCTAGTGCAAGATCCCACACATAATCGTGGGTGTACCCTCCAAGGAGCCCGAGTGAGTTTGGCCAACGTCGATTCCAGGTACCGTGAATACTTGCCCCTCCACAGTCACCTCATGTGAAGACCCTAAAGAGATAGGCTACTAAGGTTACCAATTATGACAATGATGCTTGGGGAAGCAGTTGACAATCCGATATATGCGCAAGGGCAAGGTATCTAAGCCCAAAATCTCCTCGAGAAGGTCTGCACACGATTTTCTTCTCAAGTGACCCCCAATAATACGTGCATTCACTACACTAAGACCAACAAAGCAGGGTGAGTAACTTTCTTGGCCCTAATGCGACCTCGTGATTGACCCTTGTGTTAGAAGGGATTCCCAAGACAAAATGTAGCACGTGGATTTAACTATCCCTATCACAAGATATTATTGTGTGTTTTGATGCTTTGGAGAGTATTCCTCACAACCTATTCCAAAGAGCTATCCCTAGCTAATGTTGGTGTATAAGAGTTCTAGAAAATAAAAGTTACTAGATAAATTTTAAAATTATGTTGAATTTTAATGGATGTTGTTTAACTCAAAAAGAAAGCGGAGATGAAACTGATGAAGTGCTTGACCTTGACTCAATAGTATGCAAAGAGAAATGAGATGCAATCTTTTTGTTCAATGAACTTTAATTACATAAGAGAGAAGGTTTTCTTTTTCCAGAATACAACAAGTTGCAAAACACAATTCCTTCAATTTTTGAACAATCTTGATGACAAACAATCAAAGCTATCAAATTTTCCAATTTCTCTTTTTAAACAAAAACTTGAATGCAAAAAAATTCGTGTAAATACTACGAATAGAAAGATTGATTTCAATTCTTTTTCTTTTCAAATAAAAACAGAGATCTGAATCAAAAAGAAAAATTTGTTCAAGAAAATGAATGCACTCACATTGCAATTCTCCAAACTTAACTCATAATGCAACCAAAAAATGTAAAAGCAAGAAAACTCATTTGTCTAATGAAACCAAAAATCATTTTCTAATCAACAACAATCCAAAACTCACAAAAAATTATTAACAACTTATCTTACAAGCACTCAAGGATGAAACCTAGAGATTGTATCCTTGCAACAATAAGTGAAAGATAGAATTGTGAAGCTTATGAAAAATATTCTCAACACTTGAGAAATGATCAAATTCAGTTTAAAAATTGCAAACCAATCTTTGAATAATCATCCAACGAGACCAAAAACTCATTCCAAGAAATGATCAAAAATCTTGGCAAAGAGAAAAATTGACTGTCACTCAAAAAATTTCTTTAGGAATCATCGCAGGCAGCAAAAGGACACAGTGTGACGATCAAGGATCATCGCAGGCATTGAGAAATACACAGTGCGACATTGTCGCACTGGTTTTAATAGCAGGGTGCGACGATGACTAAAATTGAAGGAAAAATGAACAGAGGACAGGCTTTCCCAATGAACTTTCAAGACCAGGGAGTCAACATGGATCACCCAATGACTCAGAGAATGAAAAATCAACCAAAAGTAGGCAAGCCATAAGAAAAAGGAAGAAAAGAACAAAAGAGGGTGTTCCCCAGTATGGTCGCCAATTTTGTTATCAGACAAATCAGTAAGTGATGACACAAATTAATCTCCCTAACTTCAACAAGAAATTAGAACAAAACATAGTAGAATACAAGCTTCTCCTTAGATTTCATTGTAATGTAAACTACTTCAATGAGGGACAAATGACATACCGTTTAAACATCGTTTGATCCTTGCTTGTGTCGTCCTTGCTCCATCTTTGGATTTGTGGGATGTTTAACCTGTTAAGAAGCACAAACTAGCAAAGAGAGAGAACAACAATATATATATATTCCAATGAAACCTATGCATAAGATCAAGGAGTTATACAATAATAAGGGAGACACTTTTATAGGGAAGAAATGTATCACTTCATTATATTGATGAAAGTGGAGAATACAACTTATGCCTTGATTTTGCAAGGTCCCTTCCAATGGCCCTTTGCTTTAACACACACACCTTTGCTCCAATTCCTTTAATGAAGAGTATTCACAACCTGACTTGGAAAGCTAAAGCAAAGCTATCACAAGTACAATCTTTAGCAGAATTCTTCATGCATAAGCCAGCCTAACTTTTCCCATGAGAGATCCCTCTTTATATAGATTGAAGAGGGATGGATGAAGGGATTAGGATAATCCCACTAAATCAGAGAAGCAAGTGAGATCCAAACCGATCGGAGGCCACCTCATCCTTCCGAAGATTCCATTCTAGAACCTTCGAGAATTTCACATTTTTCCTTTGCTTGAGCATCGTCGCACCCTAAACACAAGAAGTCTACGACGATGACGCAGTCCACTATGGTGCAGCATGTGACGATTAGGGATCATCGCAGCCTTATCATTTGGCAAGGTGTGATGATCTTCTTTGGTAGGGTTTTTAAGAAAGGAGAGTGTTATTTTTGGGGATATTTTTGGGTTTTATGGGGATATTTTTTGGTGTTTTAATTGGTTTGATTACCTTTTTTGAGTTTTTTGTAATATGTTGAGTCTCTAAGGGATTTTGTTCTTCCATACCAATACTCCCTACCCTGTCAGCCTACCTGTTAGTTTTCTTTTTTGAGAAGTTACATAGGTGTATGCGTCCTGTAGTGGGTCTGCACGCGTACATACGCGCCCTACCTTTAGACAACACGCATACATACGCAGGCTGCTTAAGTGTCAGTAGCATGCATGTGTCAAGAAATATTTTCTTCAAGAAAAGGCAGTCAACCTCTTCCCTGATTAAAGTCATACTTCTCAGGGGTTTCTTGATTAAGTATTGGTCTTTGTTGTTACAGTCTTTAGCCTGGGTTTGACGTCAGTTTTCTTATGTTTTAAAGATTTCTTGTGTTTTCTTTGAAAGGGTTTTAGACGAGTCAGTGAGTCTTTTCTGATCAGCCTATTTGGTATCGTCAGTGACTTCCTGTGATCCACAGTGGGCTAGAAGTCAGTTCTTGGTCTTGTCCTGTCTTCACTTTTTCCCTTTGCTTGCTCTAAAGAAAAAGAAAAAGAATTTATTTCAAGTTTCTTGTTTGAAGCATTTTAAAATAAAATAAAAAGATTTAATTTCTTAGTTTGGTTAAGTAGTTAGGTTGATTATATTGCTTGTCAGGAAAAAAGAGTGATTTTCTTAAGTTTTTTACTGAATGCTTAGAACACTAAGCAGCTCGTAGTCGAGCGAAATCTTGTTTTTGGTTTTTCCTTTAAAAGATCTTAGAAAAAGTAGTTACGAAAAGTTGGTTAAAGAGTTAAAATTGCAAATCTTTATTTGTCAAAAGAAGTAGTTTTGCTTTCAATTTCATTTAATGCTCTTCTCTTTTGTCTCTTAAAACACACCACTAGTTTCATTGTTGCTTCCTTGACTTAAAACAAGCCACTTAAAATTAACGCTAAATTAAAATTTACTAGACTTTATGTTTGTAGGGTCCATCAACTAGTCTAGGCTAGAGCCTTGATTTAGGTTGGAGAGGAAACTCTTCAAGGCTTAAAAAAAAAACATTGGAGTCAGTGCTAGGGAGTGTAAAAAGTCCAGTAAATGTGAAAGTTATCTGGGACCCCCCTCTAATGCAGGGGTTAAACACGAGGTTGCGTGCGGAAAGGTAGCGGAGATAACCCCTCCAAAGCCGGACCAAGCGTAGTGGGGAATGCATATAGAGGACTTGTCTTGGGATTCTGTCAGTTGCATTTGCCATGGAGCTTCATGGATCTTGAATCCATTCGAGGTCCTCATTCGTCTTCTGGAACACTTTCTTTTTATACCCTCGATAGGTTTCAGGCTTGATACCCTGCTCATTGCGGTCCACCCAACTGTCGATTTTACCCGCCTAGTGACTATTCACGAGCTGGAAACCTAGTTGCCTTTATTTTAGGAACTTACACAGGTGACTACGGGGGTATGTCGCGGTACCTAGGAAAGACATCGGGCCACGCTTTGCAAAGTATACCCAGAGGGTGCTTCCGTGTTCGAGTTTCACTTGCACCGATAAGTTCCTCTAGTGTTGGCTAGTGTAACTGTTCTTCCAACTAGTTAGTGGTTTTCTTGTTTTATCTTGTAGGAACTTTTCTAGTGTGTGTTGGTTTTCAACGTTAGTAAAAGCCTTACCGTGTCGTTGATCTTCTCACAAAGTGGAAGATCAAGAGCTCCGTCTGTCGCGAAGGATTTTGGGCCTACCAGCGGTTGCATTGGAGCCACCACCGCCACCGTTACGACGAAGACTTGACCAGCAAGGGTCATCTGAGGTGATAAGGATGCAAGAAACTATACCCGAGCCATCCTTAAGAGGAGAACACTCGAATCCATAGGATCCTACTGTTTTTTACCTTGGAGCGGAAGCTCTTGGGCCAGTCAATTCTCCGATCACTGACTTGTCAGCGCCCGTCGTGGTACAAGTTGTCCCCCCAAGTCTAACTCATCGCGGGCGTCAAATAGTCTTGCAAGCAGCGATGGAAGAAAATGTTGCTAGTTCATCTGGGAGTCCTCATACTCCCTCTATGGCTTCCACCATAGGGGGCATTCCGCCTCCTAACCCACCTTCGTCGGTCCAGACCATGATGATCTCGACCGCCTCTACCTCGGGCAGTGGTTTAATTCCGTCTATGGCAGCAAACACTGCTCAATTCAAACAAAGTGTGATGAGTCCTTCGTTTGCATTCGGGATGGCCAGATTTGATAGGAACGCCTTCCTCTACTACTTCACCCTGCAGAACATGGGTCTAGTGGCAGGGTGCTCAAACGCTCTGTTGAGTGCAATCTATGTCGTATAAATTCTCAACGATTTAATGTCAACCAAGGATGCTCTTAAGCTTGTGATGATGCCAGCAAAATATATGCAGGAGTAGGC
>JZKD02S0422877.1:224808-243793 GCA_000966675.3 Picea glauca | reverse complement strand
ATAATATGTCTAAAACCCATGTAATCATGAAAATGGTTTAATGTAAGGGTGTGGGAAAGCGAAATATGGTTAAAAGTGAAGTGAAAGTGACTTGAAAGTTAAGTGAAAGGTTGGTTAAAACATGGTACTTTGGCGACTCAACACGCTCCTCTGCAAGGGTCCATGGGGGGCACCTCAGACCCCTATAATGCTTTCCCTTACGACGGGGGGTCATATACCTTTGTCGTCCCCCTCGCTAGGCGGTGCTCCTCAACAGCCTATCTGGCCGAACATGAACTACAGCTTGTTCGGACCAGGTAGTCAACGACCTTCTTCATACACCATGCCAGTGGGTTCAATGTCATTCTCTTCGTTCTGTGCGTTTGGAAACAATGCTTTCTCATCAACTGTCATCTCGGTCAGAGGAAACCCTAGTTTTGGACAACCAAATCCTTTGCAAGGTACTATTCCTACACAGAGGGCACACACATGAGTCTTCTCCTCACAAGGACTCTAGAATATGTGGCAGGGAGCAGTTCCCTCGTCGGGGATGTCGACTGGGGGCAACCCCTTCCATGGTCAATGGAACCCCGGGCAAGGCTCAGTACCTATGCACGTCGGATCGAAAGGGGGAAACCCTTTCCAGAATATTTGGAACACTACGCAGGGAACAATCCCCGCCTAGCCCTCAACGTCCAACTATGGGAATCAACCGATGATTTCCCAACAAACACAGTATCCGTTCGTTGGCCAAGGCCATGGTATTTACCAGAAACCTGGTCAACAGCCTAACTTTTCCTGGCAACCTGGTGCCAGTCAAACTCCAGGATCCTTTTTCCCTGTACATAGTCAACAGCCTAAGATACCATTTATGGCAACGTTGCATTTTCCAGACTTGTCGAGATTGTTAAACGACCTAATCTGTCACGATCTGCATTGGCCTCCTATGCTGACAAAGTTGCCCTCGGACATTCTGAAGTTCGAAGGTAAGCCTAACGAATATCCAGGTGATCATGTGACCACCTTTCACCTATGGTGATTGTCGAACTCATTGTGAGATGACTCTGTTCAGTTGCATATGTTTCAACGCACTCTTATCGAGTGTGTCGTGAAATGGTACATCGTGCTCGAACGCTCAAGATACTCTACTTTTGGCGAGTTGGAAATGGTTTTTCTAAACCATTTTCAAATACCTATGAGATACGATGTCGACACCGAATTGCTGGCCAACTTTGAGCAAACAAAGGCTGATCATATCTCGGATCACATCCAAGAATGGCAGCGTCGAAAGAGTTTGATAAAAGTACCAGTCCCACCAGCTTTCCTGTTGGAGTGGTTCCTTAAGTCTTTGGTACCCCAGTTATCAAAGGATGTAGCAACGTCGGGAGTGTTTTCCAAGGAAGAGGCAATAATGAGAGCTCAACAGTTAGAGCTGATATACTCTCAGTCTAGTTTACTTTATGAAGTTTTTCCAGATGCGCCATGGTCCATTCTTGACAAGGCCAGACAGAAGTTTGGACCACATGTCAATGGCATAGTTGGTTCAGCACAAGCAAAGCCCACTGATCAGTTGTTGAATCAATTGCAACAATTGTTGATACAGCAGACAGCGGCCAACCAAACTACTGGTTCGGTTTCTCCCCCTACTCAAACATAGGATGTACCAGTGTGCAGTCGACGAACCCGAAGGTTAACCATCAATCTGATGGCAAGAAATAACAAAGAAACAAGAAGGGTAAGGGGGATAAGAAACCCACCAACAATGTTGGTGGGGGAAACACAGAGAAAAAAAAGTTGAAGTATCTGTGTAACCTTCGCATGGAGGACCATCCGACTCACCTATGCCCTCGGCTTGTGGAGGCCCAAAATTTATTGGCATAGCAGCATCTTGCTGTGTTAATGAACCCATTTCCTCATGGGAAAAATTTAACTCAAGCCTCTTCAAGTGTGGATGGGGGCAGTCAGGGACCCCCTTCATCGTCTAGTAATCCCTCGACCTCGAATAATTATATGTTTAAAGGTAACGTTCACATAGCAACTAGGGCACACAATTACGGAATGCCAAACACTACTGAAAAAGGTAAATAAGTCGAAAACCCATATGTTCCTCTCCAAATTGAGAAGACGATGGGAAAAACAATGACACACATCCCGAAAGAGGCGTTCAAGAAAGCTTCCCATAATCTAAATGCGAGAGCCGCCCAGAACTACTCTGTGGTGGAGGATTTGTCACAAACCCCTTGCGCAATGTCCTCTTTGGAGGTCCTCCAAAGCTGCCCTTCGCAGAAAAAGGCCCTGTTAGTTGCCTTAGGATCTGGTGAGACCTGTAATCCGGGGAAAATCATGCTTGATACGATCGAATTAAAACCGCGTCTCCCCTACCACGTGGCGTTTCAGATAGTAGTGGTTTACACCACAAAAAATTTTACAGGGAATATTTTCCACCCGATGGTTGATGAGGGCACCTCGACATGTGTGATGTCATTGGCGTGTTGGAAGGCCATCAGCCAACCCGTTTTTCCTCTATCACCTACTCTTCTTACCGCTTTCAATGGTCATTCGTTCAGACCACATGGAATCATCCCTTCTTTCCCCGTGCAGTTAGGGCAGAAGATCATGTGCATCAAAGTTGAAGTGGCCAATGCCCCTCTCGACTACAATCTCTTGTTAGGAAGGAGTTGGACCTATGTTATGCATGCAGTGGTCGCTACATTTTTCTAGGTCTTGTTGTTTCCACACGAGTGTCGGATAGTGTCCATTGATCAGTTGTCTTTCTCCCTTCCTGACCCTCCATTGGGGGCATCCACGGTCCCGATGATTGATAACCCTCAGCTTGGCATCGCCAACGTAGGGTTTGGTTTGTGCCCACCTTTGATGGGTGCTTTAAATTACCCTCTTCCTTCCGGTGATGTCAAGTTCATATTGACTGTCCCCGACCAACCTAAGGATGAAATTTTCCAAGTGTCGTCATTCCGTACGACTTACTTTAATGATCCGTGGACTCTTCCTTCTCCATCGGCCACGATGGAAGGACAGGGCATCATGGCATGGCCATGCCCTTGTCCGCGGTAGAATTTGCGTACTCTATAGTCCCACAAACTTCCACTGACCCCGATCTGACTCCCGCACAGGAGTTAGATCCAATTCTCGAGCCTATTTGGGCTCAAGATTCCCTCACCACTACCAATTCTTTAGACTTGGTATTTCCTTCAGACGAGACGATTATTGAGGCATTGACCAAAACGGACAGAACCTAGGATGATCTCCATCACAGATCTTATTTTATCCCAGAGTTAAGAAGAATAGAGGCAAGATAATTCATGTTGACTATGACTGGAGATAGATCTTGTCCTATCAATCCTTTGGCTATGCACGCAGCTTATACCGAGGGTAATATGGAAACAATCACTGAAATGATACCTATTGACATCTCCAAAACCCCTGGCGTCGTGGAGAATGTCTTCATCAGAGCAGACTGCTCCCCCAAGGAAATTCAGATCTATACAGATTTATTTAAAGAATTTTACGATGTTTTTTCCTGGTCTTACAAGGAAATGCCAGGCATAGATCCAAGAATCATCGAACATGAAATAATGACATATCCTGACGCTAAGCCGGTCCGACAGAATCTTCGTCCGATAAATCCTTAGAAAGAAGCAATTATTAAGGTTGAAGTAGAGAAACGGCTCAAAGTTGGTTTCATCTACCCCATTCATTTGACTCAATGGGTGTCAAATCCTATTCTAGTCAATTAAAAACAGGGAACGATTCGCGTATGTATGGACTTTCATGATCTGAATAAGGCCTGTCCCAAGGATAATTTCCCCACCCCATTCATTGACCAGATCATCGATGAATGTGCAGGTTGTGAGGTATTTTCTTTCATGGATGGTTTTTCGAGATACAATCAGATACATATTAAGCCTGAAGACCAGCATAAAACAACTTTTATCTATCCATGGGGTACATTTGCTTATCGGAAGATGCCTTTTGGCCTCAAGAATGATGGAGCCACTTTTTAGCGGGCCATGTCTTTCACTTTCCACAACCTAAGACACATAGTCGAGGCTTATCTCGATGATTTAGCATCACGATCTCCTAAGAGAGTTGATCATCCTGTGCACCTCTGACTTATCTTTGAGTGATGTCGATCGGGTTCGCTTGAATCCAAACAAGTGTAGTTTTTGCGTGATGTCGGTTCATCTGCTAGGTTTCATAGTTTCGAAAACAAGGATCATGGTCGATCCTTTAAAGGTTGAGGCAATAATTCAATTGCCTCCCCCTTGCACAGTCCCTCGGCTTCAGAGCTTACAGGGAAAAGCCAACTTTCTTCGGCGTTTTATCACAAACTATGTCAAGATCACTAAAGGGTTCATGCGTTTACTGAAGAAGGACATTCCTTTATATTGGGATGAAGCCTATTAGCACTCTTTCGAAGCGTTGAAACGCGCCCTCACGTATTCCCCTCTACTTCATCCACCCAATTATAACAAAGATTTCTTATTATACTTGGTTGTTGCAGAGTCGACCATCGGTATGGTCTTGGTTCAAGAGGATGATCTGCTTGAAGAGCATGTGATTTATTACCTGAGCCAAGGCCTGGTTGGACCAGAATTCAACTACTCCCATGTTGAGAAGCTAGCATTGGCAGTAGTGCATGTTGTCCAACGGTTCCATCATTATATCCTGCTTCACAAGACCACTGTCATTGTCGTTGTGAATCCATTCCAATACGTGTTGACACGATGTGTAATCGGCGAAAAGATCAGTAGATGGATTGTTATCCTCCAGGAATTTGACTTGGATTTAGTCTCCACGAAGTCCAAAAATTCATTGGTCTTTGGGGAACTTATCTCAGAACTTTCAGTCGAATCAGGGGATGTTACGCCTGAAGAATTACCTATTAAAGGAGATATTTTTCTGATTTCATCTTCGAACCCCTGGTATGGATATATACTAGTCTATCTCCAAACTTTGAAGTTCCCCACCTCTACTTCTCGATATGAGTGTCGACGCATACGCCGTCAGGAAAAACACTATCTTATACTCGATGACACTTTGTATCGTCAAGGTGTAGATTTCATCCTTCACCGGTGTCTCACTCATGAAGAAGTAGAACTCATTCTTAACGACTGCCACACTGGAGCATGTGGTGGTCATTTTTCTGGGTTGGAAACAACCCAAAATATTATACGAGTTGGTTACTTTTGGTCGACGTTAATCAAGGATTGCATTGAATCAGTCAAGAAGTGTCACCCGTGTCATATCTTCTCTCAGAAGATGAGGGCACATCCTGCTCCCATGTTTCCCGTCATTATTGTTGATCCCTTCACCAAGTGGGGGATTGATTATACTACATGCCACCCCCCTTCAGCCAGGGGGCATCGTTATATCATTGTAGCGGTAGACTACTTCACAAAGTGGTTCGAGGCTATGCCAACGTTCAATAATGATGGAGAGACAACAACTCTCTTTTTGTTTAACTAGATAGTAGCAAGGTTTGGCATCCCGAGGGATATTGTCACTGACCATGGTAGTCACTTTCAAAATAAAATGATGTATGAGTTAACATCAAATCTTGGGTTGAGGAAAGAACATTCATCACCCTACTACCCACAAGTGAATGATTAGGTGGAAGTTGTGAATAAGTCCCTCTACAGTGAACGATTAATTCGTCCAAGTCAAATTGGCATTTGATGTTGTACTTGGCGTTATGGGCCTACCGAACGTCTGTAAATACTGCAACTAGTTTCTCACCTTTTCAACTTGTTTACGGGCTGGAGGCAGTCTTTCCAATAGAGTGCTAGATCCCATCTCTAAAGTTGGCAGTACAGTTATTTCCAGACACTTCATCGCTTGAGGAACGCTTATTATATCTCGAGCATCTCGATGAGCAACGTCATGATGCAGCCTTGGCTAACAAGGCTCACAAGCAACGAGTCAAGTGTCAGTATGATCAGTCCACTCGTCCTCGAATTTTCTCCGAAGGCGAACTTGTCCTGGTCTATGACCAAGATAAGGATCCCCTGGGGGCAGGCAAGTTCAAACCCATGTGGTTCAAACCGTTCATTGTGAAGGAGGTACTAAAGAAGGGTGCTTATCGTATGGTTGATTTTGAGGGAAATGCTTTAGAAGAGCCTAGAAATGGGCTCTATCTCAAGAAGTATTACTCATAGGTGGGTCACCTTGGGTGACTTCTTGTACATATGTATAGTTCTTATACAATTAGTTTTTTTCTTTTTTGTTTTATGGACGTGTCATTTTTTATGTCATATTTTTCACTGTGGCAGATGTCAAGTGAATCAGAGGTGTTCGTTGGGTTTTTGGACGGCGCTAGCCGACACACTCGGAGGCTTGCTTCACCAACTTGGGTGATCTTCACGCCTCAAGGCCAGTTGCTATATTCTGGAGACATATGTCTAGGTGACGCCACAAACAATGTCGTCAAGTACAGCGTGGTAATAGAGTTGCTTCGTGATGCTTTGTCGCATGGTATCTCTCACCTCCGGGTCTACTTAGATGCACATCTGGTTGTGTCCCAATTGAATGGGGTTTACCGCGTTTACGATCCTACTCTACACCAACGATTCCTTAGGGTATGTCTCTTAGAATGATGCTTTGATTACATTATGTATATCCATGTTCCTAGGAGATTAAATCAAATCACAGATACTCTAGCTAATCATGTATTAGATTGGCATATTGCACACACATAAAAAGAAGCACACACATACACATGTACATACATTGTAAAAATGTCATCCATAAGACATAAAAAGATGTAAATACGCATATATATATATCAAAAGTCTCAGAGTACATAGGTGGGCGCAAGCGCATCAAAAATATATATCCATTGTATGTCACGGGGCTTATGCCCTCCAAAATATACAAAAGAGTTCCCACGGCACGTAAGTGGTCCATCCTAAGCTAAGCACGAGGCATGTTGGCCCTGCCATAGTGAACCATGATGTTTTCCAAATGTCAGAAGAGTTGGACCCAAGTCCATGGCACCCCAACTACGTGAGGCTGCATCGATGGCGGGAGATCCTTGATCTCAGCCATGGGAACAACATGAGTGAGCGCGGTGAGGTTCCGCTCCACTCGTCTCAAAACTCTCTCAGCCTCTCCGGCTAGAGATCCCCCTGCTGCTACTACTGTTGGTCTAGCGGTTGCAGTTGGTACTGCCTCTAGTCGAGGACGTCGCCTAGTCCTCGTAAATCTGTTGGACGCACCGGTCCCACATCTGTACATAACAGATACATAGTTGTTCGATACTCTGATACACACAAAAATGATATATATATAAAGAAACTAAAAATTAAATAACATTAAAAACAAGTGTACCTATCTCTCCTCGCTCAACTCCAGGAGGTACGGTCATATCCAGCTCCCTAGAAAAGTTGATCCCGGCATAGGGGTAGTCCTCTATCGTCGGGATCTGTCGTGCCCACTAGTAAAAAAAGGTGTCGTCAAAAGCCTCTATGGTCCTCCCTACCCCCTGTCGTGGCAGAAACACTGCCCATCTACACACTGCTAGGGCAGAGGCCACATGCCCCTGCACTGTCTCTCATGTACTGAGATTGGGTACTCTCGAAGAAGAAGAAGAATGAGCATAAAATAGTCCTGAATCCGAAGTTTTTGTTACTCCGCTCGCGACACTCCAGTCGAAGATTTGTGCATTTAAGCACTGCACCACACAATGCATGTGCTCCCGGGAGGCTTGATGTAAGGCCGTGGATCCAGTGATCCACCCAATGAGTAAAACTATCACTTTCAATGATAGGTTGGTGATCTTATGGATTGGCACCTGAGAACCTACATTCTCAGTGCCGACCTCGCAATGTAGTTCGATTAACTCAGCAATGTTGTGGGGCCCAAGGGTAAAATCACGCAAGTTGACTTATTCACCTCTCCTCGAGAGGCCAATCAAAAATTAAATGTCTTCAGTCATTGGAGTCAATGACTGCCCCTCGAGCATAAATGCCTCAGCGTCGGGGTGCCAATAATCTACCAAGGAATTCAATAGCCTGGGTTGTGCCCTCATGAATGGACACCGAAAGAACTTCCACAAACCGCATTGTCTCAATGCGACCATAGTTGCAGGGTCCTCATCGACCAAGATATCTATGTCTTCGTGCTCCCTCTCTCTCCAGTGGACATACATCCTATCAAATGACAAGTTCATGGAGGAAGTCAGCTCTTGCATTTTTGTTTTTCTACCTTTTTTAGGGTGTACGCAGGTTGTCTTGGACACAGACGCATATGCACGCGGGAAGATTGTTTTCAGCCCGTGCACATACACTAGTTGTCCTTAGACATCTCGCGTACATGTAGGTCCGCCCCCTTTTAGGAGTGCACACCCCCCAAAAAACTAAAAGAAATACAAAAAGAAAGTATTGAAATGCAAGAGGGGTTGATTTGTACTTACTTGGTCCGAGCAGAAGTTTGTTTCGTCCTCTGAAGCTCCCGGAATCAACTTCTTTAACAAAGGGGTGTTTTTGGATTTTTGGTTAATTTTCAATTTGCAATGGTGAAAATGAGCTGTCAACTTCTATTTATAGACTTTTTTTGTCCTTTTTTGCCACTTTTTGAACCCTTTTGTCGTTTTTTCTGGCTTAAAAATCGTTTAGCATGGTTCTTGAGTTTCTCATTGGATGTTACGATATACTTCACTTTTGGTTTGGAAAACTTTTTGAGAGATGGGTCACTTTTGAAGGTCCTTTGGTAAAAGTCATTTTTCCAACTCTTTGCATTTAAGTTAAGATTCCACCTCCACTTTTTGCATCTCACTGTCTTTTCCGATTTACCATAGGGTCGATCCCACCGAACTGTGGTACAAAACCATCATTACTACTTTAGAAGTGTCATGGTGAAGTGGTAGAGCCTACCTATACATGGATGCCCTAGGTAGATCCTTCTTGCATATTGGCGTCCATGTCGTCGTTAAAAACTTTAGGCTTGGGAGTCCTTTTAGTCTTACCATGATTACGAGATTGAGCCTTATAACATTTGATGTGTCATCACTCTTGACCTCACCCTCGGGACTCCCAAAAAATGAGTCTTATTTAAGCCCTTTTCAGACTCTATAAACATGAAAATATTGTCGAGTGATCTTATTGCCCTTCACGCTTGCCAAATTGAAACTTGAAGGCGCGTCTGTCCGGTAGTAGTTTACCCATTTTTTGGTCCAGACGGTCAATTGTACAAACAAAGGTATACTCTAGGAGCTTCGGTTCGCTAGAAGAGTATTCTCAGGTATAATTTTAACCCTTTTTCGGTCCTGAGGGACTAAATTTACGAAAAAGGAACCCCCACGGAGTCCATAGTTAAGCTCTTTTCAGACTCCCTAAAATTGAAAATATAGTCAATTGACCTTGTTCCTTCACACTCGTTAAATTGGTCCATAAGAAAATCCCCTAGGGAGTCCATAGTTAAGCTCTTTTCAGACTCCTTAAAATTGAAAAGATCGTCGAGTGACCTTGTTCTTTCACACTCGTTAATTGGTTCAGAAAAAAAAATCTATTGGCATGAGTTTACCCCTTTTTCCATCCTGTAGATTAAGGAGAAAAAGGTACACCTCAGGAGATTCATCTCATCGGGAGAGTTCTCCTCAGAAAATTTCACTTTTTAGGGCTAAGGAGACTAAATCTAGAAAAAGGTTGTGAGTCCATAGGTAAGCTCTTTTCAGACTCTTTAAAATTGAAAATATTGTCGAGTGATCTTGTCTTTGTCACACTCGTTAAAATGGTTTTGAATAGATGTATTTTCAGTGCTAGTTTACCCATTTTTCGAACCGACTAGACTACCTTCGAAAAAGGTACCCCAGGGGAGTCTTCTTTTATGTTTTTTCAAACTCCCTAAAAATGAAAAACCACCGAGATTACCTTCTACGGGCTCGTTAAAATCACATTGAAGGGGGTTTCATCATCTCTTATTAATTGCATTTGCATCTCTGCGTCTTTGACCTAATGTCGGCTCCATGTTTCTCTCAACTGAACTTTTGAAGCATGCCTTATACACAAGCCTTGTAGCACTTTGCCTCTTCGTATTGACACCTTGACCCATGGAGGAATTTTCCTGCACATGTCTCCTGGATCTGAGCATTAGTGTGTTCCTCGCGCTTGGAAATAGTATTCTTTGCGACACTCGTTCCTCCTTTGTAACGTAGCATTATTTTATTCTTTTTCAAGCTCTTTCAAAATATTGAAAAAGACAAAAAAAAAAATCAAATATACCCCAAAAAGAGGACAGGAAAAGTATTTTCTTTTTATGGAAGCACAATGAGTCACCTTTGGACAAAGCACATCCTTTTGTTTGCTCGTCAAGCTTTGGGATCTAATATGACCTTAGGAATTTGTTCATGCTACATAGAGTTGCGTCCTCCTCTGTTTGGTTATCCTTCCAAACACATGGAAAGTTTTTGTTGCCTCCTGCATCGTGAACTTATGTCAATGCCATGATGAATGAGTCTGATCATCTATTGTGCTATTGTCCAAGGGAATTTTTTAATCAACCTGATTCATCCCTTCTGCGGTTTGTCTCTTTACCTCATGCCCGGTCATCCCAAAAGTCCAATCAAGTTCTTGTTCGAAATCACTGAAGTTCTATGCCTGATCACCGAGATCCTCTTGTATGTTCCTGATGAGTCGTCAAAGACCTCTGGGTAGTGAAGTCGTATACTCACATTACACTCCTACCCAATTTTTGAAGATCTTGAAGTTGTTGCTCGAGCTCTGAAGGCCTCATCTCCAGCCATTAGGCGTCATTGGTTTCTTGAAGATGGATACTATACATGTATATCTTTGATTTTGAGATGTAGATCCATTGCGTATTACTCACGGCTACACTTTATATAGTTATATGACATGGATATGTAGTGTATTTGATTGGCAGCCATGATTCATTTCATCCCGAGCATGGGTATGCCCGCCTCAGTGAGACAATTGTTATTTTTGTAGATGGCACCTCTCGAACTCTGGTCTTGGGCTCACTCGCTTCGTACGTTGGTGAAGATTTGTAATTTATTTCAGCCATATTATGCTCTTCTGACCTCACACATTAGGGGGCATCTGTTATAACCCTAAATTGCACCATACATGCATACCTGGCATCCCTCTTACTTGCTATTTTTGCCAAGCCATCATTGAGCAGCTCTTCCTAAAAACCATATTTTTGAAGATGTACGCACCATGCACCACTACTGCCCACGTACACACTCTTTTTGCACCACTACATCTCGCGTACGTATGCTAGTTGCACCATTACAGCCCGCATATACCCACAAATGTTGCAAAAATTAAAAAGTTTCAAGGAATTCGTTGAGATTACGGGCTATTGGGCAATTTCCCAACTGTTCCACCACCTATAGCCCGTCACCCAACCGAATAACCATCCTTTTGTCATATAAAAGGAGGTGTTGGGGTCTCATTCCGAAGCCAAGCATAAGAATAGTGAAAGTCTTCTCGTTTCACATCCCCTCCTTTCCCCAAGAATTTGCAACCACCTTGTGAGATTTCCATGAGAATTTCCTATTCTTTCATTTTTTCTCCATCATAAGCCTATGCCATTTCCTTAGAAGAAGTGTGAGAGGAGGAAGATATGGGGAGGCACAGTTGGAGCTTAGTGAAGAGGAGCCCGGACCAGGTTCGAGGAGCAGCCGCCGATCTCATTGTAAGTAAACTTTGTGATATCAATAAAAGGAATACTTTTTCTGTCCTAAAATATGATGTGTTCAATCTCTATGTTTGATTTATGATTTATGCTAACATCTAACCTATTATTCATATATGAGATGCATGTTCGTAGTTCCTTGTTTGTTTGTTTATGAATGCAGTTCAACCTTGGGAGGATACTTGTATTCAGTGGAGCGATCGAACCCGAAAGGATCAACACCGGACGCAGAGTTCAAGGTAGAGTTACCGGATCTTTTCATCTTGTATTTCTTGTATGAATGTGGGGTATATTTGAGGTAGTCTAAAGAGTAGGAGACTTTTAGACAGTTAGATCTGCCTACATGTTGAACCCTAGTGTAGTCCATAGGGGGGTTTTCTCGCTATAGCAGAGAGATGATTATATTTCCTAGGGATAAAGTCTTATTTCTTCAGTAGCTTCAAGGAACAGAGGAGTAATCAATACACATATCATCGGTGATCACGAGTGTGACCAAAATAATGTGTAACACACTTGGAAGAATTGTGAGTAAAATAAGGCCTAAATCCCATGAAAATGTATAAGGAGAGAGAAGGTCTTGGGGACTTCACTGAAAATTGGTGTCCAAATGATGTGGCCTAGAAGCAGCGGTTATGTGTGGTTTTCAACCCACATAATATGAACTGACCCCAAATAGTACGTGGGTGAGAATCTCTAAGTGAAGTTGGTCCATGGAAGATGGGAGGTCCTAAAAGGGCTTGACACATCTAATGAGAATATGACACATGGTAACCTATTACCTATGAAAACAAATGGAGAATGAGCCTGGATCCACTTGCTTGACCAAAGTTGGAAAAAAACACAAAAAAACAAAGGGGGCGATTCTATTTATACATTGGTTATGATATATAGGGTCAAAACCATAACCATAAGTTAAGATGATAATGGTTTTACTATTGTTGACTAATAAAAGTAATTGGGCATAGTTTTTGTAGTTAGACTTAAGCATTGCAATCCCTATCATGAGCATGAAAGATACAAAAAGGATATGTGATCAATGCAAAAATTGGTAGATCGGTGCTTGCATGGTGATGCAAAAGCATATTTGGCAGGACGTGAGCATCATAGTTTGAGGTATTAGTTGTTGGTAAAATAAATTCCATAATGGAAATGGTTGAATTTTCTTGCAAGTTTGACTCAGATAACACAAAATCTAAAGGTTCCTTAGAACAGACAGAAAATTTACACCGACCGAAAGAGAACTCCAAGAGAATTCAAGACAGGAGACCACATATATCTTAGAGTTAGGCCCAGGAAGAGTTCCCTAAGGATGGGAGATTGTGCCAAGTTGGCACCTCGGTATTGTGGACCCTTTGAAGTTCTAGATAGAGTTGGACCTGTAGCCTATAGGCTAGCACTTCCTCCCATAGTAAAAGCACATAATGTTTTCCATGTTTCATTATTGAAGAAATATGTACATGATTCTAATCATATAATTGACTGGTCTGTGATCCAGGTGGAACCGGAGAGAGAATACCTGCCATAACCTCAATGCATACTTGACAGAAAGGAAACCCCACTCAGAAACCAAACCATTGCACAAGTCAAGGTGCAGTGGAAACATTTTGGCCCAGATGAGGCTACGTGGGAAATGGAAGACGCCATGAAACATGCATATCCAATTTTGTTTACTTCTGTACATACACTTCATATTGATAGATAGAACATCGAGGATGATGTTCCTTTAAGGGGGAGGGAATTGTAACACCCTGTTTCCCCCAACTTGTAAAAATAACTATATTGGCCAAGAACTATGGCAAACTCAAAGATGTGAATGTTTAATTTGACGGACCTTTGTATAAAAGGTCGATGAATGTAAATTATGTTATGAATACGAGTTGCATGACTGTTGGGAGGGGATGGGCTAAAAGAGACCATGATGGCTAATGAGAGGTGGTGGAAGGGACCTGGAATGGTTGCATTAACTTCCACCGAACCAATACCGTACTGGTTTTTACTTGCTCAAAGACCAAGAGAAACTCTCTAACCCTGGAATGAATTACTCGTCAGGATGGTAGGTGGGGAGGCTCCTTAGGAGTTAATGAGGGGATGGGGGTGAACCGCCCATCTGTAGAAACTCTCAGACCTGACCACGAACAGGGGAATTCATGCCACACGCAATCTTGCAGAAAAGGCAAGAAAGGAAGTGTAGGGAAGAGAACCGGGGGAGAACACGTGCGATAGGGATCGCAGAAGAGAATCGGGAGGAAATCTGGAAATACCGGGAGTTTTGAACAGAGGAGGAGGAGAGTAACCCTCATCCTTGACTTCCGTTGAGCTGGAAGTAGGAGACTGAATCTCAAGCATCGTGGTCTAGCTCGGGGGTGGCTAGTGGTAAATCCGTTTGGAGTCACTGAGCCTACAGTTGGGTGGAAATGAGCACCCCTCTCACCAGCCGTGTCACAAACGCATGCCCATGTTTATATGCCCATAAATGGTTTCTGTATAGAAGTGTTTGCCTTGTGTTTTGATTGGAAATAATGGATGCATGATTATACTTATATGAACATAATCGGTTTATGTATAGAATGAGTAAGTTCATAATACGAGTCCGTTCCCTTGAGATTTGTCCCATCTACTGACTCAAGCTATGTCCTGGTTTGATTTCCCGAAGGCACCTCCTCCCTGGAAGTTTCCTCACATTCCAGAGCCGGAGTGAGTTCCTTGAAAAGACTATCGTTATAGTAAACCCACGAGTTTAATTTACCCCTATCACAGAGTTCATAGCTCAGCGAATTAGTAAGGCTTTTCAGTCAGGTCACCAAGCCTAGGGATAATTACCTAAGAACCCTCTGAAGGATCATGTGATCTGATTCTAGAAACCTTGTACAAGAAAGAGTAGTTCTCTCAGGTTTTGAAGTCGTGGGATTTCGAAGCTCCGAGAGGTTGAATCTCGTGATTCAAGCTCAGAAAGGACAGTGAGTCCAGTTATCGAAAGAGAATGCCCTATCATTTGGTAGACGAATGGTTGGAATCCTTTCGGAAATACCCCAGATCGGTCAAGACCAATGGATCTAGAGGAGGAGCGCAGGCGTTAACACCTCAACCCCTTCAGCCTTTGCAAGTAGCGATGGGATCCAGGACCGTAAATCCAAGGATATGTCGGAGCTCTATTGACTGTTGATCTTATACTTTGCATAGGCAGGAGAGTGGACTCGAAAAACATCCTTAAAGTCCCGAAGTATTCGGAACCGTCCCTTGGCACAGGACACGTGGTAGTCGGGTAGCATTCCGCTGACTCACGACTTGGAGTGGTCAAAGGGTAGGACTGCACGAACTCACGATTCGTGAAATCGCGACGTGATCGTGGTCGTTGATCCATGAGTGATCTGGACCATCGGTTTAGCGTGAATAAGTTTCGGCGTTTCGGCACACGGGAAACCAAAGGGCAAGACCCCTCATTTTCTCCAGTCATGAAATCCCAGTATACGAAACCCCAAATCGGTTTAGCATGAATAAGTTTTGGCATTTCAACACCCGGGAAACCAAAGGGTAAGACCCCTCATTTTTGCAAGTCGCAAAATCCCGGTATACAAAACCCCAAATCGGTTTAGCGTGAATAAGTTTCGGTGTTTCGGAACCCGGGAAACCAAAGGGCAAGACCCCTCGTTTTCGCCAGTCGCGAAATCCCGGTATACGAAACCCCGAATCGGTTAAGCGTGAATAAGTTTCGGCGTTTCAACACCCGGGAAACCAAAGGGAAATACCCCTTGTTTTTTCCAGTCATGAAATCCTGGTATACGAAACCCCGAATCGGTTTAGCGTGAATAAGTTTTGGCGTTTTGGCACCCGAGAAACCAAAGGGCAAGACCCCTCGTTTTCGCAAGTCACGAAATCCCAGTATACGAAACCCCGAATCGTTTAGCGTGAATAAGTTTCGGCATTTAGGCACCCAAGAAACCAAAGGGTAAGACCCCTCGTTTTTGCAAGTCGCGAAATCCCGGTACACGAAACCCCGACACGCTCTGTGGATGAGACCTAGGTCACAGGACAGGGTCATGTGGTAGGAAGGAGGAGTCCCGAAAGGATTTGGACCATCCATTTGTAGAGAACCTGTGGTGAAGATCTAAAGCCACCGGGGTTCTGGACATCGGAGGAATAGGAGTGAAGACCCCGCCAGAAATCTCGAAAGGTAGAATGTCGGGATTTAATCTGGGTTGTTGATCAAGTCGACGATCTGGACCATAGATCCGGATGATACTGGGCTTTCGGGTTTCGGGGATTGAAGGAACAAGGGTTCCTTGCAACAAAAATCTCAAAAGTATGTTCACAGAGGTGGTCACATGGAGGAGGATAAGGGAAGGGATGGTCTGCGCTAGGCCCCGTAGAAATTCAGGGATTCTGTCCCTCGAAGAAAAGACAAAAAAAAAAACTTAGTTGTCGTAGTGGGTGTGTGACAAATTGGTATCAGAGCATGGTTACAGCGCTTGGCCTGCTTGGGCTCATGAACGAGTTGCGCAGAAACTCCATTTGAAGTACTCTTAAAAAAAAGTAACCCTCTATCTTAACCCCCTTTATCAAAAGTCGAAGTTAAGAATGAAAATTCCTATTGTTTGTATGAATTTGAAAAATATGAATTATGCGATGATTGTGAATGAATATAATGTTGACTAACAACAAGTGTTTTTCCTACACAACAAGCGGACGATCAACCGTTGCAAACTGCAGATGCATAGAATGGTGACGCTCCACGAAGTGGGGGATGGCTCCCACAATAGAGACGAAGAGTCTGATGAAAGGAGAGTGGTAGAGACCCCTCCAGATCTAGCTGAGACTGTGAGAAGCCTCATGGTTGAACTACAGAGCTGCAAGGCCGACAATGAGAGGTTGATAAAAGAGCAAGAGAAGAAAACGGAAATTAACGCAGTCTTGTTGCAGAGTTTATACAACATACAAAGACAATTACAGCATGGACCTGACACCAGTCACGCGGACCGACGATAGAAAAAGAAAATTCGAAGTCCACCTAAGATACAGAAATGTGGTCTTTTAAGTGGCCACACTGGGAAGAGAACCTCGATAAAGGTCCACCCCAGAGATAACAGACAAGTGTCAGATGATTCCTCGGGAAAGGAAACTGGCGACTCAGAGGGATCTTCTAGTAGCAGAACTAGTTCTTATTCCCGAAGAAAACGGAAGAAGAGAAAGCATTCCAAAAGTCATAATCTAGAAGAATTCAAGAAGGTCAAACCACCCTCTTTCGACGGTGAAATAAAGAAGGGGGAGGAAGCGGAGGCCAGGCTGCTTGGACTGAAGAAGTATTTCAGAGTCCATGACTTCTCAGAAAACTTGAAGGCCCAAGTAGCCACTTTCAACTTGAATGGAAAGGCTTCCATTTAGTGGGAAGACCTTAAGAATGTAAAATGGATTCACGAAGAGGACCTATCTTGGGAATGGTTTGAGAAATACTTCAGGAAGAAGTATCTGTCGGAAAAGTATTTCGACGAAAAGACTAAAGAATTCTATGAACTCAAGCTGGGGAAACTCACCATAGAGGAATATGTCAGCAGATTCCTCGAATTGCTTAGGTACGTACCCTATATAAAAGCAGAAAAGGAAAAGGTGCAACGATTCATTAGTGGACTACCTAAGGACTATCAGAACATGATTGATTTTGATGAGCCAAATACCCTAGAAGACACTATCCTAAAGGCAAGATATTGTCATGAACAGCTGGGGCATCAGACAGAACCTCGTGAAGGCTGGAAGCAGAAGAATAGTTTGGGATTCCAGAAAAAGGGGTTTAAATCCCCAAGATTTAAAAACTATAAAAAGGACTCAAGGATGAGCTTCCCAACCCGAAGTGTACACCAGCACAATTTCCCCTCCCAGAGCAGAAATAAACCTTTTGGATCTACCCTAGGAAAGATTGATAACCCAAAGAGAGAACCCTTGAAATGTTGGGGTTGTGGAGAAGAACATCTACTGAGGGACTGCCCACACCGACAACAAAATAGTCGGAGAATTTACAACATTCAAGAAGCTACCACCATCAATGACGTGGCCAGGAGTATGCCGCAAATTTATGCAGCCGTGGATAATAAACAAGCTGACCACCAAGCTTCAGTGGTGAGATGGAGGGTATGATCACCAACCATCTAGTGTCTATTCTAATTGACCCTGGTTCAAATTTGAGTTATATAGCTCCTAAGGTTGTTGAGAAGTGTAAATTACAGCCACATAAACACGCCAAGCCATGGTTGGTACAGTTAGCCACTGGCACCAAAAGAAAGGTAGTGGAGGTCATACTAGCTTGCCAATTCACTATGGGTGAATTCCCCACCCAAGCAACCCTTAACATAGTACCCCTAGGATCGTATGACCTGTTGATTGGTATGGACTGGCTAGCCACATATAAATCCAGATTGGATTGTTACCATAAAACCTTAGAATGTGTAAGTGAAGAAGGAAGAAGGATAACCCTTCGAGGGATCCAAAAACCTGTCTCGGTGAGACAAATAGTAGCCCTTCAAATGAGAAAGTATTGCAGAAAGGGATGTCTACTATATGCGATACAGGTGTTGGAATCAGTTGAAGATGACAAACCAAGCCTCGAAGACCACCCCACACTAAGAGAATATAGATATGTATTTCCAGAAGAGGTATCGGGTCTACCTCCGAGAAGGGAAATTGACTTCTCGATAGAACTTGCACCAGGAGCGGTGCCAGTGTCTAGGACACCCTACATGATGAGCACACCCGAGCTAGTTGAGCTTAAATTACAACTAAAAGAAATGATGGACAAGGGCTATATCCGGCCCAGCATGTCTCCATGGGGAGCACCAGTCTTGTTTGTGAAAAATAAAGACGGTACCCTCCGACTGTGCATAGATTATAGACAACTCAATAAGGTAACCATAAAGAACAAGTACCCCTTACCCAGGATCGATGACTTGTTTGATCAATTGGGAGGTGCTTCCATCTTCTCAAAGATTGACTTGAGATCTGGATACCATCAAGTCCGAATCAAGGGTGAAGACATCTACAAAATTGCCTTCAGGACGAGATATGGTCACTATGAGTTTGTGGTAGTACCATTTCGATTGACCAATGCCCCTGCCACTTTTATGTGCTTGATGAACAATGTGCTCAGCAAATTCCTAGACAAATTTGTACTGGTTTTTATTGGCAATGTCTTAATTTACTCCAAGAATAGAGAGGAACATGAGGAACATCTTTGACTTGTGCTTCAAGTGCTAAGAGAACATCAGCTCTATGCCAAATTTAGCAAGTGCGACTTTTTCCAGAAGCAAATACATTACTTGGGCCATGTCATATCTGAAGAGGGAGTAGC
>JZKD02S0422877.1:207912-224709 GCA_000966675.3 Picea glauca | reverse complement strand
ATTTATAAAAGGATTCTCCAAGATTGGTTGTCCAATCACTGCCCTCCAGAAGAAGGGAGCTAAATTCACGTGGACACAAGAATGTGAAGAAATATTTCAATCCCTAAAACATCTAGTGACCCATGCACCCGTGTTGAAGATTTTTGATCCCAAAGCTGACTTCCTCGTGTGCATAGATGCCTACAAGGAAGGGCTCGGAGGAGTCCTTATGCAAGGAGGAAGTGTAGTCTGCTATGAATCTCAAAAATTGAATGAGCACGAAGTCAACTATGTGACCCATGATATAGAGCTGGTCGCCATAGTGCATGCCTTGAAAATGTGGAGGCATTACCTCCTGGGAAGGAAATTCGTACTCATGACAGACCACTGTGGATTGTGACATATGTTTGACCAACCAAAACTCAATGCTAGACAAGCTAGGTGGATGGCCCTTCTTAGTGAGTTTGATTTCGAAATCAAACATATCAAGGGAAAGGAAAATAGGGTGGTCGATGCCCTTAGCAGAAGTATGAAAACAATTTATCTGGCAGCAGTGAGCACCTGTGAGACCAGCGTCAGGGAAAGAGTTAAGAATGCATAAGAAATAGACACATTCTTCCAGACCGTGACCTCGTACCTAGAGAAAGAACCCACAGGGATAAAGTATGAAGGCTACCAAATGATAGATGGAGGCCTGCTAACTTACAGAAACAGATTGTATATTCTAGATTGTGATGACTTGAAGAGGTTCATAATGGATGAACTACATAAAATACCATATACTGTTCATTCAAGATACCAGAAGATGATCACGGCCACCAGTAAACAATTCTAATGTCCTGGATTGAAGAAAGACATAGCTGAGTACTTAGCCAAATGCATAGAATGCCAATAGGTTAAAGCAGAACACCAACACCCAACAGGATTATTACAACCTCTACCAATCCCGGAATGGAAATTCGAAACCATTTCCATGGATTTCATCACCGGATTACCAACATCGACCAAACAGAATGATGACATCATGGTAGTGGTGGATAAACTAAGCAAGTACGCTCATTTTATCCCCATCAAGTCGACTTGCAAGGCAATAGACATCGCCAACATATTCATGAAGGAGATATTCAGACTACATGGTATGCCTAAAGAGATCGTGTCTGACAGAGACACGAAATTTACTTCCAACTTTTGGAAATCCTTGATGGTTGGTCTGGAGACCAAATTATTGTTTAGCACAGCCTATCATCCTCAAACCAATGGACAGACGGAAAGAGTGAACCAAATATTAGAAAACATGCTAAGGATGCATGTAATGCATCAACCCAAAAAGTGGGAAGATTACCTGCCACTGGTGGAATTCGCCTACAACAATAGCTACCAAGAATCCCTGAAGATGAGCCCTTTCGAAGTCCTCTATGGTAGACTGTGCAACACTACAGTCAATTGGAGTAATCCCGTGAACAGAGTTACTATTGGACCTGACATGTTGAAATAAATGAAACAACAAGTGACTCATATAAAACAAAATCTAAAGGTCGCTCAGAACAGACAAAAAAGTTACGCCGACCGAAAGAGAACTCCAAGAGAATTCAAGATGAGAGACTATGTATATCTTAGAGTTAGGCCCAGGAAGAGTTCCCCGAGGATGGGAGCTTGTGCCAAGTTGGCACCTCGGTATTGTGGACCCTTTGAAGTTCTAGATAGAGTGGGACCTGTAGCCTATAGGCTAGCACTTCCTCCCATAGTAAAAGCACATAATGTTTTCCATGTTTCATTATTGAAGAAATATGTACATGATTCTAATCATATAATTGACTGGTCTGTGATCCAGGTGGAACCGGAGGGAGAATACTTGCCAGAACCTCAATGCATATTGGACAAAAAGGAAACCCCACTCAGGAGCTGAACCATTGCACAGGTCAAGGTGCAATGGAAACATTTTGGCCCAGATGAGGCTACGTGGGAAATGGAAGATGCCATGAAATAGGCATATCCGATTTTGTTTACTTCTGTACATACACGTCATATTGATAGATAGAACATTGAGGACAATGTTACTTTAAGGGGGAGGGAATTGTAACACTCTGTTTCCCCCAGCTTGTAAAAATAACTATATTGGCCAAGAACTATGGAAAACTCAAAGATGTGAATGTTTAACTTAACGGACCTTTGTATAAAAGGTCGATGAATGTAAATTATGTTATGAATACGAGTTGCATGACTACTGGGAGGGGATATGCTAAAAGAGACCACGATGGCTAATGAGAGGTGGTGGAAGGGACCTGGAATGGTTGCATTAACTTCCACCGAACCAATACTATACTGGTTTTTACTTGCTCAAAGACCAAGAGCAACTCTCTAACCCTGGAATGAATTACCCGTCAAGATGGTAGGTGGGGAGGCTCCTTAGGAGTTAATGAGGGGATGGGGATGAACCGCCCATCCGTAGAAACTCTCAGACCTGACCACGGACAGGGGAATTCGTGCCACACGCAATCTTGCAGAAAAGGCAAGAAAGGAAGTGTGGGGAAGAGAATCGAGGGAGAACACGCGTGATAGGCATTGCGGAAGAGATCCGGGAGGAACTCTGGAAACACAAGGAGTTCTAAACAAAGGAGGAGGAGAGTAACCTTCGTCCTTGACTTCTGTTGAGTTGGAAGTAGGAGATTGAATCTCAAGCATCGTGGTCTAGCTCGGGGGAGGCTAGTGGTAAATCTGTTTGGAGTCACTGAGCCTACGGTTGGGTGGAAACGAGCACCCCTCTCAGCAGTCGCGTCACGTCTGGTGTTTCTGATAAGTGTTATGTCTTGTATTTTGAATTGAATATCATGAACGCATGCTCATGTTTATATGCTCATAAACGGTTTCTGTATAGAAGTGTTTGCCTTGTGTTTTGATTGGAAATAATGGATGCATGCTTATACTTATATGACCATAATCGGTTTATGTATAGAATGAATAAGTTCATAATACGAGTTCGTTCCCTTGAGATTTGTCCCATCTACTGACTCACGCTATGTCCTGGTTTGATTTCCCGAAGGCACCTCCTCTCGGGAAGTTTCCCCGCATTCCAGAGCCGAAGTGAGTTCCTTGAAAACACTATCGTTATAGTAAACCCACGAGTTTACTTTACCCCTGTCACAGAGTTCATAGCTCGGTGAATTAGGAAGGATTTTCAGTCAGGTCACCAAGCCTAGGGATAATTACCCAAGAACCCTCTTAAGGATCATGTGATCTGAGTCTGGAAACCTTGTACAAGAAAGAGTAGTTCTCTCAGGTTTCGAAGTCATGGGAGTTCGAAGCTCCGAGAGGTTGAATCTCATGATTCAAGCTTAGAAAGGACAACGAGTCCAGTTATTGAAAGAGAATACCCCATCATTTGGAAGATGAATGGTCGTAATCCTTTCGGAAATACCCCAAATCGGTCAAGACCAATGGATCTAGAGGAGGAGCGCAGGCGTTAACACCTCGACCCCTTCAGCCTTCGCAAGTAGAGATGGGATCTAGGACCGTAGATCCAAGGATCTATCAGAGCTCTATTGACCGTCGATCTTAACCTTTGCATAGGCAGGAGAGTGGACTCGACAAACGTCCTGAAAGTCCCGAAGTATTTGGAACCGTCCCTCGGCACAAGACACATGGTAGTCGGGTAGCATTCTGCTGACTCGCGACTTGGAGTGGTCAAAGGGTAGGACTGCACAAACTCACGATTCGTGAAATCGCGACGTGATCATGGTTGTTGATCCATGAGTGATCTGGACCATCGGTTTAGCGTGAATAAGTTTCGGCATCTGGGAAACCAAAGGGAAAGACCCCTCGTTTTCGCCAGTCAGTAAATCGCGGTATACAAAACCCCGAATCGGTTTAGCATGAATAAGTTTCGACGTTTTGGCACCCGTGAAACCAAAGGGAAAGACCCCTCATTTTCGCAAGTCACGAAATCCTGGTATACGAAATCCCGAATCAGTTTAGCGTCAATAAGTTTCGGCGTTTCGGCACCCGAGAAACCAAAGGGCAAGACCCCTCGTTTTTGCCAGTCGTGAAATCCCGATATACGAAACCCCAAATCGGTTTAGCGTGAATAAGTTTCGGTGTTTCAACACCCGGGAAACCAAAGGGAAAGACCCCGCGTTTTCGCCAGCCGCGAAATCCCGGTATACGAAACCTCGAATCGGTTTAGCGTGAATAAGTTTCGGTGTTTCGGCACCCGGGAAACCAAAGGGAAAGACCCCTTGTTTTCGCAAGTCGTGAAATCCTGGTATACGAAACCCCGAATCAGTTTAGCGTGAATAATTTTTGGCATTTCGACTCCCAAGAAACCAAAGGGTAAGACCCCTCATTTTTGCAAGTCGTGAAATCCCGATACACGAAACCCCGATGCACTCTGTGGATGAGCCCTAGGTCACAGGACAGGGTCATGTGGTAGGAAGGAGGAGTCCCGAAAGGATTTGGACCGTCCATTTGTAGAGAACGCGTGGCGAAGATCTAAATCCACCGGGGTTCTGGACATTGGAGGAATAGGAGTGAAGACCCCCGCCAGAAATCCCGAAAGGTAGAATGTCGAGATTTAATCCAAGCCATTGATCAAGTTGACGATCTGGACCGTAGATCCGGATGATACCGGGCTTTCGGGTTTCAGAGATTGAAGGAACAAGGGTTCCTTGCAACAAAAATCTTGAAAGGGATGGTCTATGCTAGGCCCCGTAGAAATTCAGGGATTCTGTCCCTCGAAGAAAAGACAAAAAAAAAAAAAAAATCTTAGTTGTCGTAGTGGGTGTGTGACACGCATAGAAGAACTAACACCATTTGTTTGTTTAACTTTTCTACTTATAAGATGGATGTGGAAGGAGTGGTATTTTAGGTTGAAGTTACAACCAATGATGGACCAATAGAATGGTCAACAAACCATGAGGACATGCCATGCATGCATGTGGTAGATAAAACATCTTAGTGGAGGATGTATGTGTGTTTGGAAAAGATGTAGTTATGATGGGTATCATGAATTATTGCAAATGCACCATTGAAAGCCACATGTTTGGAAGCAATTGCAACAGATGGGATAGAAACCAAAAACTTATGTGTAATAAATGTGAAGTGAATGATAAATTTCAAATTGCTTGGAAGCAACAATTGAGGAAATGAAACACTCCATTGTGTTGAGCAAGCTGACAATTGGAAAATTCTCGGTTGAAATTGCTTGGGAAAAGATGAAATGGATAAGAAATCAACACAATAATAGAGTTTGGGCATGGACATAAATGCACCTATGACCACTAGGGATTTTCTCACCTTAAACTCTATCTTGTTCTAGAGGAATTGTGTGTTTTCAAAAGTACCAAATGTACTTTTATGTATATGAGTTATGAATTGCTTCTTTGGTGAGAAATTTACAACTATTTATCTATTATGTAATTGGTAGCTAATCATTGGAGTAGATCTATTGTGCCGAGGAAACCCATGTTGTGCAAATGAAATGGAAGGGAGAAATCCCTAACTCCACTCTTTCTTTGTTGATTGTATCTATATGGGATGAAAAATATGATATGTGCAAATAACTAAATGGTGTGAATGTAGATAAATGCAAGAGAGGAACCCAACTAGTATGCATAACCACAAGTAAACATATGGAAGAATAAATATGTGATAGTGTGCATATAGATATGCATGGGCATATATATTGTTGCATATTGGTTAAATAATGTATGTTGCTAGTTGTACCACCAAGAATGGTTGAGGACATGGTGGAAGATGTTGGTGATATTGTTGCATATGGCATTCAACTTCATGAGGAATGGTAGAGGTCAATAAAACACTTGTTAAGTGGTTGGTGAAGGGATGTTGTAAACTCCCATGAGGCACCATCAAATAGGATGCTTGATGGAAACCATATAGGTATGATGAACCATGCCAATCTTACATGTGTGATGAAAGGAATTTAGGTAAGAAATTCCTTTAACCATGTTTGATATCATAATTGATTTATTATTGATATCTAAATGCATAAATGTGGTGATGCCCAAGGTGGGGTATGGTAAAGTCAAGAAGCTTTGCACATGCAAACAATGTTGAAATATTTTGATGTGTTCATGTGCTAGAATGTTTTGTTAAGTTGGGCATGAGATGATAAACAAGGAAAGTAAACAATATTCATGCCCAAAATGTGGAAGGGAATACCATGTGAAACAACTATGTGTGAATTCATGTTGTTGTTGGACTTGTGGAATCTTGGAATTGATACACCACTATCCAATAGTCGCTTCAATTCTATAGGTTCCCTAGAATGTAACCTTTTTTTTTGCACTAAAGAACATTGGAGGGGAAGGGTTCCTAAGGGACTATTTCATAGAGAAAGGAAAGGCCTTCCCTTGTGTTGTGTTGGTTGAAGAGGAATGTGTCTAGATGATTGATTAAGTGTGGGTGAAGTGTCTAGAATATGTGCATAGCATTAGCTAATTCCTACAACTTGTCATCATGGATTTCATGGTTTAGCATTATGGTATTCTTGAATTAATTCAAGTGTGCATTGAGTGAATTTAAGGATTGTTGAAAGTTATGGTTATGCATACATGAATTTATTCACATATGTTAGATTGCATTAAGTGAATGCATGATGGTGATAATATTGGTGATATGGTAAATATTGTTTCATCGTAGTTAAAATGTTGACAATTGAAATTTATTTGATTATTCGTGTGGCATAATTCTATGATCATTTCTTATGTTGTTGTGAATGTAGCAATGAAATATATGTATACTCATGTTTTGTTTGGCTAAATGGAAACAATATTAAAATGGACATATTGTGGGTAAGTTGTCTTGGATATGGCCATAATATTAAGTCCATAATTAATACAAGTTGTTATTGAATGCAAAGGCCAACACTTTGATAAGGCTCTCATATTTGTTAAATTTGATTATTGTCTGAAACATATACAAAATTCTATTTGAAATTTTGATGATAATATCTCATGGCCATTGTATGTCTATTATACTGATGAGATGACATATTTTTCTATTTCAGACAAATGATGGTTATTATAAGCTTGAAGGCATGGGAAGGATGCTACTTTGGTGACATTGGTGTTGTGTTTCCATGCCTAGATTTGATGATTAATTCTTATGATAATATTAAGTACATTTTTCATCATAAATTAACCACACATTGAACATGCAACGTACTAGCAGAACAAATAAAAGAGAAAACATCATGCACAAGTGAAGACACACTTATCCTGGGAAACCCTCTTGGGGAAGAAAAACCCAGCAAAATGTTTCTCTAGAAGATAACTTGTTAGTCTGAAGATACAACATAAAACTTCCCAGCCAAAATTATTTGCAAAACATGAAAGACAAATCCAAGACAAACCCTCCTTTCCTTGTTGTGGTTTTTCCTTCTCTTAGGTGAATTTCAAACCAAGAGATCTAATGAGATATGTTATACAAATGAGGGTAAAGTGTCCTCTATTTATACCTTTTGGTGACATATCCAAGAGACACAACTCTTGGGTTAGGTCTGACTTGACTTATGGCCGACTTTACATATAAAATAAATCTTTTCCAGAAATTTCTTTTGACATTTAAATGGGGTTGACTTGAACAATTAATTTGGGGCCGACTTTACAAATAATAATTCCCCAATTTAGCTTTAAAAATACATTATTAAGACCAACCATATTTACAAAAATTCAACACTCCCTCTAAACTAGTGAGGTATTCATAATAACAAGTTTGACTCATCTTCTTAGCAATCCTTTGTCATCGAAAGGTTTCATCAATAAAAAATTTCCTCAAAATATCTTCCCGATGCTGCAAACATCAACACTCCCTCTCAGCAAAGGAAGATATTTGTTATCATCATATCCACTAGATCAAATCATCATCACTATCAGCATCATCGGGTAGCAATCCTAGAATCAAATCATCATCTCTCATGGCCATACTCCATCTGAGTAATCATGCATGATGCTAAGTTAGGTGTTAAACCATGCGCACTCAACAGAGTGTCCTGCATAATTCATTCACTCAATAGAGTGATACTAAGACCATTTTTCCTAATCTGGTCACTACATGTGACACGGGAAAAATGATTGTCCTCATAGATGTTGAAAGCAATGCCATGGGCTATAAGAACCATTCTTCATAATCTGGTCACTACATGTGACACAGGAAGAATGATTGTCCTGGACCATTTTCCCTAATCTGGTCACTACCTGTGACACAAGGAAAATGATTGTCATGTACCAATCTTCCTAATCTGGTCACTACCTGCGACATAGGAAGACGAACCATTCTACTTGACTGGGAAATGCCCCAGGAGAATGACTGTCCTAGACCATTTTCATGCAGAAAATGATTGTCCATGGTACATCAACAATCTGTCAAACCTGGATCATTCTCCACCAAGAGAATGATTCTCCACCAGCACACTAACTATCCATGATGCCACATATCAGCACTCCCTCTCGACCGAGGAAGTCATCTCCCTCTTAACCAAGGGAGTAATCTCCACAAGTCCCATCTTGTCCCTCAAGTATGCAAACTTTATCTTGGACATAGGCTTTGTCAAAATATCAGTTGTCTGCCCATTGGTGGAGATGTACTGGAGCTTCACTTCTCCCTTCTGGACTTTGTCAAGGATGAAGTAGTACATGATCTCAATGTACTTCGACCTATCATGGAACATGGGATTCTCTGAAATATTTACACAACTTTGATTATCACAATATATCACAGTCGAATCCAACAACTGATCAAATATCCTAGAAACCAGCTTATGGAGCCATATTTCTTTCGTACAAGCATCACAAGATGCAATATCCTCTGCAATGCTTAGTGCTATATAATTTTGCTTCCACAAATCCTGATTGATCTCATGCTGAAGTAGCACCCTTTGGTGCCCTTTCTGTCAACTGCACTCTCTCCCTGGTCAGAACTATATATCTCTACAGCCTAACTCCATCACTTGGGACATATCCAATTGTACCATACGGGTACACATGCTTTGCTACAAGACAATGTACATGCCTCAGCTCAACCATGAGCTGACTTAAGGTGCTCTCTGCAAAGAAAATATCTAATCAAGTATATCAATGATCCAATCAATCGCCTGTACATCATGGGATCCACCAAATCTGAATCTAAAGCAAACTCACTCAGTTTCTTTAGATTTGTCATCATAGGTGTAGTCATGGACCTACACTCCATCATGTTGTATATTTGCAAGATCACAACTGTGTACTTCCTTTGTCTGGGGAATTTCTTTTCTGGCCTCTTCCACACCTCCAATCCCTTGGAGAATACGCAATATCCTAACAAGAACAATGGATCATCCCAAAAATATCCAATCTGGGACTATCTCCTCTGGAAGTGGATATGCATGTACTGAGAGTAGCTCCTCCACTCTCTCTGAAACTGCTCCCTCTGGAACTCTGCAACTACTCCCGCTGAGCTCCTGCAACTACTCCCTCGGGAACTTTGCAACTGCTCCCTCTGAGCTCCTGCAATGACTCCCTCTGGAACTCTGAAATTGCTCAACTCTAAGACTAAGAGTATCTCCTCTACTCTGTCAACAACTACCCCCTCTGGGACTGCTCCCTATGGAATTAGCTCCTCCTCCTCTCTCTCTCTCTCTACAATTTCTCCTTCTACATATGCTCCATATGGAACTAAGAGTGGCTCAATAATTATTCCTTATGGAGCTGGAGTTGACTCCTCCTCTGTCTCTACTCCCTCTGACACAGGAAGTTGCTCCACATCCTATCCTAGAAGTGGTTCCATCTATGTACTTGGAAACCGAAGGTGACTCTACCTCCTCCTCTGGAGGTGTCCCTGTTACTGACTTTGTCTCTTCCTCTGCTCCATATGGATGTAATATTATTGGATCTTCTGTCATGTCTTTGTATCTTCTGAAATCAAAGATGGATCTGCCTCCTCCTATGGAGGTGTCTCTAAATACGTGGGAACAACTACCATGCATGCTCCCTCTGCTCAGTTCATGAACTGGAATGGCTAGACCTGCTCCCTATGATTCACATACTGTATCCACCTCCATTAATGAATCCATCACCATAGATGTGTCGGTTGCATCCATAGTCACTGGAATTGTATGTTATCTGGTATGATCCCGTCCTGGAGGTATACTGCTTCTAGAGACTTCTTGTCTCTGAGCATCACATCTGGTAATGTATCTTCTTGACATCATGTTGGAAGTTCTTTCCTTCCATGTCTGCTTCTTTGTATGAGTCAAGTGAATCCATTCACAAATCCTCTGACTCTGATCTGTTACAATATCCCGTATGATATTCTTGGTGCACGTACCAAGATTAATATGAAAAATTGAGTCAAAATTTTACCAGGTTATGCTTCATGTCTAGTGACCTCATTGTCCATCAATCATGTCTTCTCTTCGGGAAACTTCAGGACACTGTGAGACTTAATATGCATAACACTTATTGAGCTCTCATACCAGGTACAATGGCTCAATTACAATTTCAGGACTCTAGTATCAAGGACAATGGCCCGACTCAAATAAAAATATATGTTGGGTTCCCAAAACCAGAGAGAAAAGACCCAACTACCAAAATAACTTGTTGGGCTCCATTACCAGGAAAAAAACACAACTACAACAATAAATCTATTGGGTTCCCAAATATGGGAAAATAACCCAACCTAACAATAATAAATGACTCAAATGAGAACTTGTTGGACTCGCGTTCCAGGAATAATGGTACAACTTACCAAGACAAGTTTTTGGGTTTCCAAACCAGGGAAGATGACCTGGCTTACATCAATTACAACAAGTATATGTTGAGATCACAACTTCCTTAGACATAGAGTATAAATAGATATATTTGTGCAAGTAGAGAGGGTTCTCGTACCATGGATAATGACTCTCCTTACAAAGACAATACTAAGTGCACAAGATCCAATGCCATTTTACAAACCAATAATAAGAAGAGCACATACTTAGAGTGTACACCAATGGATATTCTGCTTGTTTGTCAATGTCATGGTGAGCAATGATATTCCTTGCTTGCTTGTCGTAGACTAGAAGGAAAATTGTGTTGTTTTAGCTTCCTGTGGCTACCTACTACATTCTATAAACAAAATTGATTTCCTTGTAGCCACATGTACCATACAATTCTCTGACAAAGTCTGCATCAACCTTTACTGTTGTAACTAATATGAGAGTATCACATATTAGCAATTATGCCCTTCTGTTGGTGATCCAGCTTGCTACGATTGTTTTAGATTATCAAGGTCATGTCCATTATTGACATTCAACAAAATTCCAAACACACTATTGTAGCTATCCTTGTAGCTCCTGCTGCTACTCAAAACTATTACAACTTGACTTCAAATCTGTAATTATGGGTTTCCTGAATTTGTAGATGACACAAGTAGAAATGATGAAGTTTATTTGTTTCCTTTAGACTGTAAACATTCTCTTCTTATAGTATATTGCAAGGTCGATAAATATTGGTTTTCATTATGACCATTATGCTTGGCAACAAGTCGGCCATTCTTGTCCTTAACTTATAAGTACCAACCAATATAGATTTCCAAAACAGAGTTTTGTTGACGACTCACAATCTGGTATGTAATCTGATGACAGGATCAAATTATATGTATGTTAAGAGAGGAAGAATACCAACCAATATTCTTAGCTATCTGTGGTGCTTGGAGTAGTCAACGTTATCCCTTAATAGTTTTGTCTCCTTTTTCCAGTGATAATCAACATTTTTCCAGTGATAATCAGCAAGGGTTCCACCAATGCTAGGGTCACAAACCTTCTTTCTGATGTTTGTGAGATTTGATAAGCCTATGTTTTTACTCTGGTAGAGCTCAGTCTTGTCCTATATCTCCTCAACCTCCATTGCTATTTACAAGATCTAATGCGGCATGTTTTTAGAGGCTTGATTGATTCTACGGCTAGGCTTAAATGGCCTCTTAAGTCCATCATTCAAGCTTGTAAGATCTGTTGGAGGGTTCGGCCCTCAATAGTACTAAGGCTAAGGTATTTTAAGACCTTGATCTGCTTCTGAAGATGCATGGTTAGGTCCTTAGGGCTTGTGGAACCCTTTAAGGTTCTTCCATTGTTGTGTCTAGGGTAGTGAGGCCTTTCTAGACCTGTAGTTGTCCTAGAATGGACTCGGCCCTCCTTCAAAGAATGTGGCCTTTCTTCTTTTGATATGTGGTTAAGGTTGAGGCCTATCTAGATCTACCAACTGTTGTAATAGAACTCATATCTTTTTCACCTTACTATGCATGGGGATCTTTTATAGCTCTGATCCCATGTTTTTTGTGCATGCCCATATCTGATGATTAATTCTTATGATAATATTAAGTACATTTTTCATCATAAATTAACCACACACTGAACATGCAATAGAAATACATCAATGGAACAAATAAAAGAGAAAACAACATGCACAAGTGAAGACACATTTATCTTGGGAAACCCTCTTGGGGAAGAAAAACCCAGCAAAACCTTTCTCTAGAATATAACTTGTCATTTTGAAGACACAACATAAAACTACTCAGCCAAAATTCTTTGCAAAACATGAAAGACAAACCCTCATTTCCTTGTTGCGGTTTTTCCCTCTCTCAGGAAAATTTCAGAACAAGAGATCCAATGAGATATGTTATACAAATGAGGGTAAATCATCCTCTATTTATACCTTTTGGTGACACATCCAAGAGACACAACTCTTGGGTTAGGGCCGAATTCACTTATGGATGACTTTACATATAAAATAAATATTTTCCAGAAATTTATTTTGACATTTAAATGGGGCTAACTTGAACAATTAATTTGGGGCCGACTTTACAAATAATAATTCCCCAATTTAGCTTTACAAATACATTATGAAGACTGGCCATAGTTACAAAAATTCAACAATTGGAACCATGTATTATGCCTTGATCATCTGGAGCTAATGACAGGCTTGATTTTGCCAATGGGATGCCATAGTAAAAAAAATCTAGAGGCTTATGCTCTTCTTACCTGTGATAACTTTTGTAAATGTTGGATCACTCGAGAGACTATTTAGTAGAGAAGGGGATGCTTGAGCTTGAGAAGTTTAATTGTTGTAAGGAAATGACACTCTTCTTGCATGTGAAAGCCTTAGTAAATTATGGATCGACTAAGGGACTACATAATAGAGAAGGGGATGCTCGATCCTGTAAATGTGAGTGGATGCAAGGAAGAGGTGGCTTGAATAAATATGTTGGCTTGGATAAAGAGGTAATATAATTTGGGTGTTCCAAAGAAGACATTAATTTGAACCTTTCCAATGGAACCCATGTGAAGCGAGAATATAATCATATAGATAAGCATTGGATGAAAATTGCACATTGTATATGGTATTGTGAATATATGTTCTTTAGTTATGAATTTAAAATTTCTATGGATGGGATAATGTTGTATATAAATAAATATGATATGCACTCTTTCCTTTGATGATTGGTGTATGCTTATCACAAAGTTAAGACCTTAGAAGTATCTCAAGGCATGAATGGAATTGTTGAACATTGTTGTCCAAGATAGCCAACAAATGAAAGATTGCAATGTAGTAGAGATATCATTGCAAATGAAACTAAAGAATGAATATTGAACACAATGTCTCATTCCTATAAATAAAGGTTCACCAAGGATGGTGTTATTCCAAGTGGGGGGGGATGTAATACCCTTATTTTCACCCTTGAATTATAATATGTTGAATCATATATTATTTTCATGTTGAGATTTATGTGATGGGAGTCAAAGCATGTAAGTTGAGTTATAATGACCCCATGTTGTAAATATGTGAAATGAATTGTAAACATTTCTAGTGTGGAGCACACGGCAAAGGCCCGACTAGCGAATGTGTTAATCCAAGAATGTGTTAATGTAAAAGCATACATAAAAGGAAACACATGAATACAATATACACCTAAAAGGTTACTTGAGGAAGCAACAAGGGGACTGTGATACCAAAAGAGGAGAAGAGGAAAGGGGGTTACATGGGTGATTTGACTTTGATACTTTTCCTTTTGGGAGTACTACATTGTTTTCCCATTCTTCCTTAAAAGTGTTCAAATCAATCTTTGACTTGGGTGTGCATTGAAGTACAATTGTCACATCCTTGGAAAGATAGTAGGTCTCATGCAAGAAAATGCATCTTCTTTCCATTTGTGGGTACCGTTATTGGATGGATCATTCTTCCATTCTTTGGAATCAACATTATTTTCCCATGTTATGGGATTTTCCTCTCTTTGATAATGAGAGTAGTCATGTGGGAAACCAAGGGTTGTTGTTCTACAAATGGTTAGATAATCCCATGGATTTGTAGCTAATAAGATCATGTAGAAGTTAGAAGATTTTCTATTGAAAGTATGAGAGTAAATGGGATGGTTTTGAGGGGAAAACCATGGTTGATTGATGGTTGGAATGTCCACAATAGCCAAAGAAAACACCATTAATCTTGCAACCTGGTTAATTTTTCTCATTGAATGTTTAGAGCCAAGTGTTTCTCTTCCAAGTTTTTCCCATAAGGAATGAGCAATTTGCACTCGTTTTTCCTACATAGAAGAGCATTGGAAGGGAAGAAGATCCCTAAGGGGTAGTTGATCAATGAAAGGGAAGATCTTTCTTGTGTCGTGTAGTGCAATGGAAGAGAGTGTCACAGTTGATTGATGGCTATATGGAGGCTTGGAGTGCTATGTAGTGAGTAGACCGGCTAGGTCATGAGAGCAATGGCTTGGCCTAAGTGAAATTAGAGCCTCGTAGAAGCTTCCTTCACCTTAGTGTTATCATGGTCTAGCTTGGGGTGGAATCCATAGTTGATTCTATGGTTGGGCAGTGAACCACTCCTCAACAACTGGTTTGATATACTTCATTTAGTTATAAGTATTCATATTCATCTTTCTGTAAAATGTTTTTTCTATTTGTAATCTATCATATGATGCTATGGGTTTAGTTGTTAATGAATGTTTTGTGTTTATGAATGTATATGTGGATGAGATTGATGATAATCCCATATGCATTAGGCATGTGAATACATATTGGTTGAACAATCATTGAGCATTGTTGCGCATGCATGTTCATTTTTGTTGTGTTTGTTTGTAATGTGAACAATGTATATTTTGTGATGAAGACATTGTTATTCTCGCTAGAATCATAATTAGTAAATATGATAGTAAATGAAGAAAATAAATCTTTTTGGTAGTGCCCCGATGGCCAAGGGAGGAATTTGGGATACCATGTTGGTCCATCCTAGAATATTAATGGTAGGACCCGTGAAAGGTGAACCCATACCAAAATCTCTTTGGGGCAATCCTTTTCAAGGTTAAATTAATCTAATGTGCAAAAGATAATCATGTACATTTTAAACCTTTATAGTATAGCAATGCACACATAAATTATTTGTAAAATAGAAAGAGAACAATAGCATTCACACATAGTACTAAGAAATTTACCTTGGAAAATTCACACATAGTACTTAGAAATTTACCCTAGAAACCCTTAACCAGGAAAACCAACAAATGTTTAGAGCCACACATCTAAATCTCATTGTATTAACTTCACCATTACAATGCAATATGTAGGATCATGTGGCATACACAACCCTAATACATTGACCTGGACGAGATTTCTTGATCGGAATTACAGTATAATGGGCCAAAAAAACATTAGCCGAAAAACACCAAAAACAGACAAAAACGAACCAAAAAACAACCCAAATTTTTTTCTCGAGAGCTACGCCCCCGAACAGGGGGACCCAAGTTCCCCCCCCTATGACCCCTCCTTGCTCCCATTCTAATGTACATTACATAGGCTAATCATGCAAAGAATATAACACATACCCAACAAATCCCTCTCGGGCCCATGAAATAGGATCCACTCATGAAGATTGGGTTGTGATCCTCCTTGAATTGCAACAAAAAGGTAATATAGCTCCTACTATAAAGAAAAAAAAAATGACTCTTGCCTTAATGGAATCTAATGTTATATGATCGAAAAAGGGTTTAACTTTTATTACTTTAAACTTTTGATTTTGTAAATATTTAAGAAATTAAAGTATTAATTATTTAAAATTGAAATAGGCCTTATATTGTTTTTTTAAAGATTTTCGAGTTAATTGAATGAACATCTCACAATTTACGAGGTTTCATTCTTTTGTATGTTGTGTAGTCCATTTGGACCACCACACAAGGTGTTTTGTTATTGAATACAATTGCTTTCTTAATCTCCCAACTTGTGTTGCCATGTGGATTTATCATGTTCATTTTTAAACATGATTTCCTTGTTATTTGGGCATTGCCCCATGAACTTAGACACTCAACAATTACTTACAAATATGCACAACAACATAGGCATATTATTTCTGTAGAGGAGTCACTATATGAAGAGATAGGTATGCATGCATACAAGGGATACCAAGTCATTCACAAGCAATCTAGTATTGCATTATATTCTTTAACATTGATGAATGACTTGAGGGGAATAAATAGAAGAGGAAGTATTGGAACTTTACATACGATGTTATATGACTTGATTAAGGATTTGAGGGGAAGAGATGACACTTTCACATGAGGAATGTATGAAGTATATCTTCAATGTAAAATGTACTGTCAAAATTCAAACTATTCATTTCGATGATAGCCTTTCCATGTAGAGAAAAGCCTTTCTCTTCAGACATGGGATTATCAGTTTGATTTCTAGAACTTTTATAAGTTTATTTACAAATCGCTCATTTTATGTTCAAGCTAATTTCTCTTATTTGTGTGCCTTTGCAACTAGGGTTTGAAAGTCCTCTGCATCTTTTTCAAACAATT
>JZKD02S0422877.1:193726-207902 GCA_000966675.3 Picea glauca | reverse complement strand
AAAGAGAACAATAGCATTCACACATAGTACTAAGAAATTTACCTTGGAAAATTCACACATAGTACTTAGAAATTTACCCTAGAAACCCTTAACCAGGAAAACCAACAAATGTTTAGAGCCACACATCTAAATCTCATTGTATTAACTTCACCATTACAATGCAATATGTAGGATCATGTGGCATACACAACCCTAATACATTGACCTGGACGAGATTTCTTGATCGGAATTACAGTATAATGGGCCAAAAAAACATTAGCCGAAAAACACCAAAAACAGACAAAAACGAACCAAAAAACAACCCAAATTTTTTTCTCGAGAGCTACGCCCCCGAACAGGGGGACCCAAGTTCCCCCCCCTATGACCCCTCCTTGCTCCCATTCTAATGTACATTACATAGGCTAATCATGCAAAGAATATAACACATACCCAACAAATCCCTCTCGGGCCCATGAAATAGGATCCACTCATGAAGATTGGGTTGTGATCCTCCTTGAATTGCAACAAAAAGGTAATATAGCTCCTACTATAAAGAAAAAAAAAATGACTCTTGCCTTAATGGAATCTAATGTTATATGATCGAAAAAGGGTTTAACTTTTATTACTTTAAACTTTTGATTTTGTAAATATTTAAGAAATTAAAGTATTAATTATTTAAAATTGAAATAGGCCTTATATTGTTTTTTTAAAGATTTTCGAGTTAATTGAATGAACATCTCACAATTTACGAGGTTTCATTCTTTTGTATGTTGTGTAGTCCATTTGGACCACCACACAAGGTGTTTTGTTATTGAATACAATTGCTTTCTTAATCTCCCAACTTGTGTTGCCATGTGGATTTATCATGTTCATTTTTAAACATGATTTCCTTGTTATTTGGGCATTGCCCCATGAACTTAGACACTCAACAATTACTTACAAATATGCACAACAACATAGGCATATTATTTCTGTAGAGGAGTCACTATATGAAGAGATAGGTATGCATGCATACAAGGGATACCAAGTCATTCACAAGCAATCTAGTATTGCATTATATTCTTTAACATTGATGAATGACTTGAGGGGAATAAATAGAAGAGGAAGTATTGGAACTTTACATACGATGTTATATGACTTGATTAAGGATTTGAGGGGAAGAGATGACACTTTCACATGAGGAATGTATGAAGTATATCTTCAATGTAAAATGTACTGTCAAAATTCAAACTATTCATTTCGATGATAGCCTTTCCATGTAGAGAAAAGCCTTTCTCTTCAGACATGGGATTATCAGTTTGATTTCTAGAACTTTTATAAGTTTATTTACAAATCGCTCATTTTATGTTCAAGCTAATTTCTCTTATTTGTGTGCCTTTGCAACTAGGGTTTGAAAGTCCTCTGCATCTTTTTCAAACAATTAATTATATGTTTCTCTATTTGTTGTAGCCATGGCATAGATTGTGATTTCTTGAAGTTCAAAAAACGATTTCTCCTACTTTGACGATGTTCACAGTGTGGCATGGCGGTGAAGGTGGGAACCCTTAAGAGCCATAGCTCGACTCTACCCTTGTAAACTATCCATAAGACTTTTCTAGAAAATGCTAAATGGAACATTTTACTACTAATGTAACTAATGTAGCATGTATAATACGTAACATTAGTAAAACACTAATATATGTATATGCACTTTATGTATATATAAACTAGAATGAACATATATAATGTATGTATCAAATCCAGGAATAAAGTATGTATTTGTTCCACAAACAAAAGAGTCTCATACACCAATTTAATGTCCTAAGTAACCTTAAAAATATATTATTATTATTATATTGAGTAATTATTATTATTATTATTATTATTATTATTATATTGTTTACTCATGCTTGTATTGAAAGTTGTTTGACTTATAAAATTTATATTTCAAATTATTTATTCATTCTTCCATTGTTAAAATTGTTTCATCAATTAAGTTTATATTAAAGATTATTTATTCTTCAATGTCGGTTATTTGATCTTATAACTAAGTAAATGTTAATTAAGTATTAGGATCAATATTATCATTTTAATTGTTTTTATTTAAATGATAAGTTTCTTATTTTATTTTATTTTTAAAATCAAACTTAATTTAAATTAATATTTTTTTTCATACTTTTAATATTTTTTTTCCCTCATAGTTTGCTGGTGGCTTCTTTGAAATGAATTATTATTAATATTTTTCCTAGAATTATTTATTTTTCTTTGTCCATACTAATTTAAAATCCATGGAATTTCAGAGTAAAAATAGGTTGAGAAGTAAACCTAAGCTGAATGTCGTGAATGTCTTAATGCTCCCCAGCAGGCCAGACCATAGCCCTTTTCTGCCCTCTCTCCATGTTATAACGAGGAACGAGGAACGATCCGTGCACCTTTGCTATATATATAACGATCGATAAATATGATTAACACCGTCTCACTCTTCTCCAACATTCATTCCTCTGTTTCTTTCTTGTCAATCTTGTTCTCCCTCTGCAACTTCTCTACCTCGATAAGTGTGGTTTAAACTTCCAAGATTGGCCCAATTCCGGCCGTTCTACAATACACAAATTTATCAAAAAAGCGAGAGGAGAAGCCAAGTTTCTGGATGTGAATACTGTTAATGCAGCCCAATTCATCAGTCGCAAAGAATTGCGGATTCGATAAAATGATATCACAATCCGGGGACGCCATAGCCATCAGTTGCGAGAGGTATGTTTCATTCCCAAATATGCTTCAGACCCACAACAGTTTTCAATTTGGTAAAGAAAAGAAGACTCTGTTAAGTAGTGAAGAGGAGCCTGCTGTAAGAAGCACTGATGAGAGGACTCGTAGTAGCCTTAAACCAATTACAAGAATAGGTAAGGATTACTCTTCTTTAACATCTCTGCAGAGCACATGTATTCCCCCACTCGATCATAATATCAGTATGGCTCATTCTTGTCCAACAATGAATGTTGTTTCTGCTAAGTTCCCAAATTATTTAGGGGCCTATTTGGGAGACCAAGATTCTTCTCCTCCACAAAATTCTGAGTGCCAAGAAAATATGAAGCTACAAATGAATATCAAGGGCAGAAAAGAATCAATTCCATCTCTACATCCCACTCCCAGCATTCAGCATTCTATCGATGTCAAGGCGTCGTCCAAATCCCTTAAGGTAAACGAAAATCTCTCTAACTTTCAGTCTCAGACTTTCAATGTATAACGCGTTGTTTATCAGAATTTTCCAATTTCTGAATACCCATTTTAATTTTCATGTTTTCTGGCAGATGGGCTCCCGGAAATCTCTACAATCTGTTATGAATAGTCAGATTTATAATAGAAATACTCATATATCTCATAGTGAAGATAGAGATCAGGGGAATTCAAGCATAAGAAGCCTCGGTTTATACAATCAAAAGATTGCAAGCCAAGAGAACAGTATGGGTGGATCTCTCTATTTGCTGGCAGATGCCATTGAGCTATTAGAAGATCAGCAACATCACAGAACTATCGGCATCGAAATTGAGGAAAATGTTCCAGTCCAGGTTGTACCCAAAAACACGCTCAGGCGAACAAAAAATGCTTTGGGCAAACCTAGTTTGCAAAACCATCAATGCTTGGTTGAGGATCATGGTCTGGAGTCTGTAAAAATATTGCCCTTCAATAAGGTTAGCGAACCTGGGGATGTCCAACATAGTTTCAGCAGCATTTCAAAAGCGTGCGAGATAGGGCAAGGAACCACGTCCGGGATTCGTTCGAAGCGAGGAAGATTACAAGCCTTCCCCTCCAAGTATTCAGACTCTGTATTGCAGCCATGGAAGAAAGTTTCAAGAAAGGTGCCCACTTGTCACTGTTCTTGATTTCAGAGGTAAGCTGACGAAGCTCAGGGCTAAAACGTAACTCGATGCTTATCATGCACTCATGTTCTCACTGTGGTTTGGGAAGGTTTAATTGCAGTAGCTGATAAGCATTTAGAATATCAGGGAACTTTTCTTTTGCCATTTTAGATTTAAATGTAACTTATACTTATTAAGTATCCACACTCTCACTGTGGTCTCAAAGGTTTACTTATAACAACTAATAAAAACGAGGAAGATTACAAGCCTTCCCTCCAAGCATTCAGACTCTATGCAACCATGGAAGAAAGTTCCAAGAAAGGTGCCATTTGTCACTGAAGATTACAAGCCTTCCCTCCAAACCTTCAGACTCTATGCAACCATGGAAGAAAGTTCCAAGAAAGGTGTCATTTGTCACTGTTCTTGAATTTCAGAGGTAAGCTAACTCAGCTTAAGGCTCAATTGTAACTAGATGCTTATGAGGCACTCACATTTTCACTTTGGTTTTGGAGGTCCACTAGCAGAAGCTAATAAGCATTTAAGATGACAAGGTTTTTTTAGCTTCATAGTTCAGGCGTAACTCATGCTTATTGATCACCCACATTTTCACTGTAATTTCAAAGGTCCACTTGCAGAAACTGATAAACATTTTCAATAACAAAGGCTTTCAATTTTTTGAAGTTTTGATATTATTAGCGATTGAATATCAAGCGCTTATTGAAGACTGGTAAAAAAATTACATGTTGGCTAAGACTAAAGGAATTAAAGCTTGCACCTATGTTTTGTATGTAGTGTAAGTTATCGTGGGCCTTACAATTAAGGCTGATTCTTGAATTATCTAGGATGTTCCACAGACATCATAAAGTCAAATCTTATCTGGTTCTTATATTTTATCTTTAAAAAATAAAAAAGATATATGAAGAATGTCATATTTGGCTCTGATCTCAAAAGTATTTATATCTTAAAAAAGAAAACCAATCATGTTGGACTGTAACATGCATTTTCTGCCAAATTCGTCCATCCTTCCACTTTGGAATTGGCTACCGCTTCTGATTAATAGAAACTTGGATTGGTTTGAGAATCAGATAGATTTTAGGAGGATGAACATGGATTGGATTCAGAATTTGATAGATGTTAGAAAGAATTTTAATTTATATGGAGTGTTGTAATAAGTATTCATTATTTTTAATTTTTAGTTTTGAAGGTTAGTTCAATTGATTTAGAGCTAGACGTGAGATTTTTCCTGCTTGTTGTTGGTCATGAGTTCGATTTTCTTGATCTTTTTGGGGTTAGACCCTGTAATTAGGGTTGACTGTTTACCCCATTTACTATCCATGGATCATGGGTAAGTACTTAGAGGGTTTTTCGGAAGGGTTTCCTTGGGAAAAAAATGTATCCATTACCCTTGATTCTGGAGTAAGATCTAAAATTGTTAAAAATTGGCTAAGAGCTCGTCTTTCTCGGACGTAAGGAAACAGGTTAACGACCCAAGACCTAGAGACATCTGGCAGGAGTAGAAGTCTGCTCCCTTACAGACCACCAACGAGTTATTTCAAGTGGCTTGGTTTTCCTTGAATAATGGTGATGAATCAACCCACATTTGCCGATAGCAACCAATGATGACTGTCCTCACTGCTAATTAACAACTAAATTATGATAGATTTTATAATCTTAAAAAAAAAATCCTTCAATCCTGCAGGTTGCAACCATCTTCAATAAATAACAATGGACTTTTACTAAAGTTCTTATGCCATATTTTACCTTAGGTGTATTATTCTGTTTTTTTAATTTTATTGGGGTCTTCTGGTTCAGTTCTATTTTACTGTAGGCTCTTTTCCGTCATAACGTATGTACACAGTGAAGTTTAGAATAAATTTAATAGAATCTTTTAAGCATTGTGTGATTGACTAAAGATAGAGCCATTTCAACAGAACAATAATTTTTCTTACTGAGTTTTTCTTCCACTAATGTCCTTTTGTAGCTGAGTTGCATATACTGATTTTTCAGAGTGTTTTTTCTACTTTGTATTAAGGTTGCATATATTGATTTTTCAGAGTGTTTTTTCTACTTTGTATTAAGGTTGAAATTTGCAGGAAAAAAAATTTGGCAACCCTCATTAAATTTCGTATTATTTAATGTGATTTAATAAATATGTTTTGTAATAATGATTTGTTATTGTTGTGATTAAGTTTTAGGAAAAAATTATTGTTAAATTGGAATGTGAAATCTAATTTAATAGATATATATTATAATAACGAATGAATAATATAGTGATTAAGTTTATAGAAAAATTATTGTTAAGATGAAATATAATAGTGAATGATTAATCTATGTTAATTGTAATATTAGTATTAAGTAAGGGAGGGAACTTATCTGCTCGGGTGTTTAGCTGCGATCTGGGGAAGATATTTTGTTGTGGACCGGTGGTGACCAGTCGGGATTACTCTCGGCAAAGAGTGTCTACAATGCCTTAGCTCTTAAACTCTGGCCACAACAGATCTCTACTTGGCGAAGACAGTTATGGACTTGGGACTTGGCTTACAAAATCGAACTTTTCTTTTGGTTAGTTTTGGAACATAAAATCCTCACTTGGGACNTTTAATAAATATGTTTTGTAATAATGATTTGTTATTGTTGTGATTAAGTTTTAGGAAAAAATTATTGTTAAATTGGAATGTGAAATCTAATTTAATAGATATATATTATAATAACTAATGAATAATATAGTGATTAAGTTTATAGAAAAATTATTGTTAAGATGAAATATAATAGTGAATGATTAATCTATGTTAATTGTAATATTAGTATTAAGGGAGGGAACTTATCTGCATGGGTGTTCAGCTGCGATCTGGGGAAGATATTTTGTTGTGGACCGGTGGTGACCAGTCGGGATTACTCTCGGCAAAGAATGTCTACAATGCCTTAGCTCTTAAACTCTGGCCACAACAGATCTCTACTTGGCGAAGATAGTTATGGACTTGGGACTTGGCTTACAAAATCGAATTTTTCTTTTGGTTAGTTTTGGAACATAAAATCCTCACTTGGGACTCTTTACAAAAAAGAGGTTGGTTTGGCCCGAGCATCTGTTCACTCTATTACAGGGATGAGGAGTCCATCTCACATCTTTTCATCTACTGCCCATTCACTTTAAAACTGTGGAAAAACTTACGTATTGCTTATAATCTTGACACAAACTGGGGAGGAAATTCTTTAAACAACTGCTTCGAAGACTGGTTAAAGGTGGAGAAAGTTTACAAAACCTTACCAATTATTGTATGTTGGTATTTGTGGCTGGAAAGAAACAGATGTATTTTTGATAGTTGTTCACCCTCATCTTAGAAGTTTAGTATCCAAATCAGAGGGATGATGAAGCCAACCAGTTGCCAGTTGCAAACAAGGTCTCATAACAGGATAAAGAAGACTTCGGACATTATTTTGGATATTGTTTACTGGTTTGATGGAGCTGCGCAACTTAATGGTATACTTTGTGGGGCAGGGGGTGTTATAAAGATTACAAGTAAGACATCCTACAGATGGACTTTAAACTGTGAGCAGGGCACCAACAATAGGGCGGAACTTCTTGGGGTTTGGGCATCTTTAACCTTAGCTCATCGATTAAACATAGTATGTTTACATGTCTTGGGGGATTCAAAGATTGTCATAGACTGGATAAACCACTTATGCAGCTTACAAGTAACCTCTCTCATGGAATGGAAGACAAAGATCAGAGAACTCATTTCCTTCTTCACTGACATCAAGTTTGATCATATATACAGGGAAGAAAATATGGAGGCAGATGCTTTATCAAAGCTTGCATTACAGGTTCCAAAAGGAAGGATACACTACAACAAATGGTAGGATGGCAATGAGGGCCCCCCACTTTATTTACATCTCTATCCATGATGGTCTTAGTTAATGGACCGGTTCCCTTTTTGTTTTCATCAGCCTTGATACTTTATTCGGTGATTTTTTGGTCAATTTCCATACTGGACCCATGTAATCTGAATTTTTGAATAGCTTGTTGTGGAGGTCTTTAGATTTAGTATGTACACACTCTGTACCTTTTTGAGTGGGTTGTACTTTTTTTCGATGTTTATATACTTTTAAGTTTGGACTTGGTGGTTTTTTGTTGATCACAATTCAATACTTTTTGGAGGATGGATATATCAGCATGACATGATTGTATATTGAGAACAACATATGTTAATGTATTGAGTATTTTTCTACTGGAAAAAAAAGGTAGTATCTTTTCTCTTATTCTTTTAGGTATTTATATGGTTAAAATTTAGTAATGTTTAGAAGAGAAGAGATGCATTGGTATTAAAATAATTGAGTGGTGGTACTTCTCTTATATATTGATGATATTGTTTTTGTTGCAAAATTTATTGACAATCTTCACAAGCAACTCAAAGTTCTTAAGGGATTTGTAAAAATTATGAACTTGCCATTAATATTGATACCACTAAGATTATAATAATTAAATTTAAGAGGAAAATTTATCTTCCAGTTTTATAAAGTGATAATTCCATAGAAAAAGTACAATCTTACAAATACTAATGCATTTCTCTATAGATTAACCACTTAGTGTCTATATATATCAAATTTTTCTTTCTGGTGGCTGAAATTGGTATGGTATGGCTTGATTATAATGTTGGGTGTTTGTATAGATACTTAGCAACTCTAATTAGTATTTGTACAACTTGATTTTTGGAACCCAAAAAACTGGTGGCTGGTCCATATGACATGTAAAAAAAAACCTACAACTAAAAAAAATTGACGTCTCTTTCAAAATTAATTTTGCCCCTCTTTTTTACTTTCTAGACCTTGGATTTAACTTTAAAAAACAAAATGGGCTTCAAAGGCCCTCGCATACTTAAACTCAACAACATAGGGTTATGGGCTGGTGTGATGCTTGAAGGGGATATTGAGGTGAATTACCTTACATGGCTTATGTCTTATGTTACATCTTACTTTGTATGTTTTAAGGACTAATGTCTCTTATGAACTTTGGCTAACCTTGTTTTATACTTTGATTTGTTTGGATGGCCCTGACATGGTTCTTGAGGGATGTCCTGGGGCTTGAACCCATGATGTTGTGTCTTTATTTTCAATACCTTGGCACATGTGATGGAAAGCAATGAGTCATCCAATGACTCACCATTTTCAGACACTGGCTCTCACATTCTCAGAACCTTGAACGATGGAGATATGGGCTTGGTATCAAGATATTTATTCATGATGGCACAGGGATGGGATGGAAGCCCCACAGGTTGGGTAGAGTACCCCAGGGTCTATTTATCCACGGGATGGAGGACATTGCAATAACAATGGCTCAAGCATTATTCAAAGACGAGATGCAACCCTTCTCTCCTTGGAACGTAACACATTGAGGCCCTTGATGTCACCCCTTTGGCCTTGATGTCACCTTCTAGGTTGGATGTTGCTAGGGTTTGATGGATTGATGGGTACCTACGATGATTTGGCATGACCTTGGGTGAGGAGACACATGACTTGACATTTGCTTCACTGGGAGGATGCCAAATTTCCTTTGGAGGCCCTACCTTAGCCTTTGGAGGCTTGACGTCACTCTCCTAGGCCTTGATGTCTCACACGTGTGAGCCTTTGATGTATTTTTCATATCTTACACATTGTAAAGGTTAAATGAGGGGTCGGCCCCACTTGTATTATGTTGTTGACAAATTATGTGGACACATATGTGAGGTTAGCCTCATATAAAAAGGTTAAACCTCACTTTCATTTTATCATCATCTTTCACTCAACTTTGTGAGTAGTACTTCTGAAATTTTTGCCCTCTAAGGGTTACTAGCTCTTCTTTTCTCATGCACTTGTCTTGGAAAGGTCTCGTGTGGATGGATTTGCTTATTTTGGATGGATATTTCTGCAATCAGGGTTACAATCTCTTGGTTTCTTGGATGAATTAAGTAAATTTATGCAAGTATTGTTCATGATATTAATGCTTATGGTGAAATTGTTATTTTATTGCAACGAGTCTTGTTTGGTGAAACCCTAAGAGAGGAACATAAGTGCTTCTTCCTCTCACAAGGTTATATTTGTCTAAAAATTTGGTTAATTGTCTTTGCTAGGGTTAGAACCCTAAAGCCCTAAACCGCTAGCACTTTAGGATTTTAGCTCTAGACTTTTGATCTTTGACCTAATTGAAGCTACAAGAAGGGAGGAACAACTTCTAGGGCCCAAATGTGCTTACACCCTAGAAGTTCTTCTCCTCAATATCTAAGACCTAAGGCCCAAATGTGCTTGCACCTTAGGGTTTAGATCCTACCTCTTGGTTTCAAGTAGGCCAATCTTCAAGCTTGGTTGCATTTGAAAGACTCTATAACCCTCAAAAGACACTAGTTTTAAAGCATTCTCATGGTGAACTTATTGATGAACTCACTCTCTCAACACTCTCAACCATTCCATTAACTATACTAACACTGACATTGGCAAACTCACTAAATAATTTGTTGATGTAATAAAAGGTTTGCTACAACCATCTAAATCACCTAAATTTGTCGCATACATCAATCTGAAGGTGGCTTAACTTACTCAAAAATAACATCTAACATACAAGTTGGGTAGTATTATATTGGATGTACGTTAACTTTTCATGGTCAATTGTTGTATTTCTGAGCATTATTTATTGTTGCGGTTACAAATTACTTATTGTTGTTATAAGACTGGTTTACTATTGCAATTTGCAACACCAAGAACAATCTAACTTTTATAGTGTGTAGAAGAGGTGTTTATTGCATACTTTGACTTGGAAATCATTATATATATGTTGTAAAGTGTTCTTGTTCCGGGCATGTACCAAAATTTCTTTATACATATTCTATCTCCTTGATCTAGACCAATCATCCAGTGATCAAGATAGGGTGTGGTAGGCTTGGCTAATATACTTGTTATTTGATCCCTTGAGGTCACCAATGAAGCCTTCCTTGTGGTGGACCTCTTCCATCACTAAAATGAGGGAAGTGTTGAGTTTTGGGGTACCATGGGAAGTGGTGCCCTTGTGGTTGTCTCTCTAACCACAAGAGGGAAATGATTAGACCCTTGTACTTTACCTTTATGTTCTAATTTCACTTTGACTTTGGAGATTTAAGTCAAAAGTGAAATTTTGTCACTTATGGCAAAAGTGATAATTAATTCACTTTGTGGGTGAATTAAAGGACATAAGACAAACTTAGGAGACTTAACCAAAAGTGAGTTTCTAAGTGAGATACTTGTGAGAATATTTCACCCATTGATTAGAGCTGGTAAGAGATGATATTGGCCATCAATCTCTAGGTTTGGCTAAGCATGGCTAAAGAAGGGCACAAGGGGCAAGAGAGGCATTCATTCTTGTTTTGTTCACTTGGAAATTTTGGAGAGGAGCAAGGAGATGAGAATGGAAGCATTGGGTGGAGCTAGCTTGAGCACTTTCATTCATGGATGGCGCAAGGAGGCTTGAGGCTTCATTTATTGTTGGTGTGTGTTATTGCTTGGTGGAGGGCGCACTTGAGGAGAGAGAGCGCAAGCTTGCGGGCACATGTTGGAGTTGAGCTATTTCAGATCTGATTGGTAGAGGTTTGAGGGAGAATTCAAAGGGAGTTTTGCATGCAAGGGTTTCTCAAACAGCTAAAGGAAAGGTCAAGGGCGCATTAGTGGTCTAGCTTGGACAACAAAGAGGAGGGTGCATTTCTTGGGCGCATTTATCAAGGAACTTTCTAGCAACGCTTGAGAGGAGCTTGTTATGTGTACAGGTTCCATTGTATTTGCTTACTAGTTGTATTCCATGCTTGAAACACTCCATATATATACATATACTCTAAATTGGTTTTCCCCAACTGGGGGGTTTGTCCAGGGTCATGTTGACCAAAAATTACACTTGTTCATTTTTCATGTACGCTTAGTTGTATATCAACATTAGGAGCTTGTAAAGATCCTAGAGGAGTGCTATTTGTTTTATGGTATTTGCATGTGCTAACATCAGTTATAAAACCACTTGCAAGGGCACCATAAAAGAGCACTTAACCACTGGTTTGAAGGCAGTTTTCTTGGAAGAAAGTTCAGACCTGTTTGTTGTCCTAAAATAACAGCAAGGACATATTTGATAAAGTAAACTTAGAGCCCAATAATAGGTCAAAGATAGACCTATTGGGAAGCCTTCTAGTTCCTCAAAAATCTACATGGTATCGAAGCCTAGATGGCTAAGAGTTTGTTGATTTGTGGAGCATACACTGGGCAATTTTTTGGACTATTTTTGACAATTGTGGACAACCTCTTTTCACACATGTTTCTACAAGAGTAAGGTTGTACTCTTTTGCAGTGTTTAGCATCAGTTTGAGTTTCAATGGGTAGTCATGTCGGTGACTCAGATGAGGGCAGATGATAGGTTTACAGGAGCTAAGAACTAGTCCCCTTGGAAGACCATGATTGTATTTTTCTTAGAGGATCTTGAACTATGGGATATAGTTCAGGCTCCAGTGGTTCTTCCTCTTGTCACTGCCCCCTTATTGGTAGCATATTTCATGAAGAAGAACACCAAGGCTAAGAGGACTATCTGTGTTGCGGTGAGAGACCATGTCATACCCCATTTCGCTGGGAAAGAGTTTTCCTTTGAGATGTGGAACTCATTGTGAAAACCGTTATGATCCAATGCCTTAAAAATGATAAGAAATCAATAAATTACAGTCCACTTCGAGGGGGAAACCTCCCTTACAATATATCCACTTCAAAACAAAATATGCGTTGAGATAAGATCCTCCTAAGACTAGCTCTCCTTGGTGTATATATAGGAGACAAAGGGTACAATTATAATGGAAGGGTGTGATGAAGGGGTTCAGAGCCTACATACAATTATAATACAAGAAATGTAATAATTCAATAAGGGGCTTAATAAGGAGTTTTATACATAACATGGGACTTTGTCTAGGGATTAGCATGCCCCTCCCCTTCAAACAAGTGTTTTCCTCGACACTTGACTAACCATGGATGCTTCTGCACGAAGAACGCATCTTCCCATGTCGCCTCCTCCACTAGTAGGCTCTTCCATTTGACAAGGTACTCTACAATTGCTCGATTTCTCAACTGCTTAATTTTTGTTTCAATGATTGTTTCCGGCTCTAGTATGATTTTCCCTTCTTCATTGATCTCTGGTAAAATAGTTTGGACTAGGATCTTGTTGTCGATGACCTTCTTTAATCAAGAAACATGGAAGATTGGATGTGCACGTGAATATGGAGGAAACTCCAATTTGTAAGCCATACTTCCAATCCTTTGCAAAACCTTATAGGGGCCATAATATTTTGGTGCTAATTTATTGTCCTTCTTTTGTTGCTTGAGGGACATTTGTTTGTATGGTTGTAGCCTTAGAAATACCCAATCCCCCAATTCAAATTATCTTTCATTGTGATGTTGATATGCTTGTTGTTTCATCCTATTTTGTGTCATAACCAAGTTGTCCTTCAACAGTTTGAGGACCTCTTGTTGGTTCCCTTTGTGGTCCTCCACTGCTTGAATCTTTGTATTCCCTTTCGAGGGTGATGTGATGGATGGAGGAGGATATCCATAAAGTGTTAGAAATGGGGACATTTTTTATGAAGTATGGAAAGATGTGTTGTACCACCATTCCGCCAAGGGAAACCACTTGACCCATTGTGTCCGTTTATTGGATGCAAAGCAACAAAGATGTCCTTCTAGATATTTATTCACAATCTCAATTTTTCCATCAGATTGAGGGTGGTAAGATGAGCTATGAGCCAATTGTGTACCCAAACAAGAAAATAATTCAGTCCAGAAATTTTCAGTGAAAATTGGGTCTCTGTCACTTATAATAATCTTGGGGACTCCATGTAGTTTTTGAATTGTTTCCATGAATGCTATTGTTAGTGTACTTTCTTTAAAAGGATGAGGTTTCAACCTTGTTGGTTGAGGTATGGTTGTCTTATGACCCCCAAAACGATCTCTACTTCCAATGTTATACTTGTGTATAGCCTTATTTTGGGCATGAATATGATGATCATTTTGCATAGCTTCCACAATACTTGTAGGTTGTCTTAAGAAAAGCTCATGTTTAATGTCTTCTTTTAATCCACCCATGTAAGCTTCCAATAAGTGTTTGTCACTTATGTTATCCGCCCTTGTGGCCAATACCTAGAATTCGGAATTATAATCTTCAATATCACCTAAGTGTTTGATTCTTGTCAATTGACTGAAGTAGTCTTGTTCTCAAACGTTCCCATATTGTGCTTCTAAGTCTCTTGTAAATAATTCCCAAGTGTAGTGATATAAATGGGGTTGTCTTTTCACTATCCATTGATACCATTGATATGGTTTTATCTCAAAGTTCAAGGTTGTTG
>JZKD02S0422877.1:154229-181543 GCA_000966675.3 Picea glauca | reverse complement strand
TTTTGAGGATTTGGGTTTCTTCTGAAGTCCCTTTTGTTAGAAGAATCAACTTTAGCCTGATCCAACTCCATCCTAAAGATTTTGTTGGACAGATCTTTAATTATTCGGACCATATTTCACTACTTAACAGAGTCTTCTATTCTTTCCCAAGTTGAAACATATTTGGGAATGAAACATACCTCTCGCAACTGATGGCTATGGCGTCCCCGGTTTGTGATATCATTTTATCAAATCCGCAATTCTCTGCAACTGATGATTTGGGCTGCATCATCCAGAAACTTGGCTTCTCCTCTCGCATTTTTGATAAATTTGTGTGTTGTAGAACGGCCGGAATTGGGCCGATCTTGGAAGTTTAGGCCACACTTACAGAGGCAGAGAAATTGCAGAGTGAGACGGTGTTAATTATATTTATCGCTACGGATCGTTCCTCGTTATATACATGGAGAGAGGGCACAAGAGGGCTATGGTCTGGCCTGGCTGCGGAGCATTAAGACATTCACGACATTCAGCTTAGGTTTAATTCTCAACCTATTTTTTACACTGAAATTCCATGGATTTTAAATTAGTATGGACAAAGAAAAATAAATAATTGTATGAAAAATATTAATAATAATTAATTTCAAAGAAGCCCGCACTAAGAAAGAAAGATTAAAGTATGAAAATTAATATAAATTTAGCTTAAGTTTGATTTTTTTGTTTTTTAAGTTAGGAACTTATCATTAAAAATTTGAAACTATCTAAATAAAAATATTTAAAATAATAATAATGATTTTGAACACTTATTTATAAATTATAGAGATCAAATAATTTTAAATATAAATTTTATAGACCAAACAATTTTTAGCAATGGAAAAATAAATAAATAATTTTAAATATAAATTTTATAAACCAAACAACTTTCAATAATAATGTAAGGATGAGTAAACTATATATAATTAGTTGTATACATTATACATGTTTATACATGTTTATACATACATAAATTGCATACACATATATTAGTGTTTTACTCATGCTAAGTATTTGACATGCTACATTAGTAGTAAAATGTTCCATCGAGTTTTCCAAAACAATTTTATGGATAGTTTATAGGGGTAGAGTCGAGTTATGGCTCTTAAGAGTTCTCACCTTCACCGTCATGCCAGAGTGTGAATATCGTTAAAGTAAGAGAAATTGACTTGTGAGCTTGAGGAAATCACAATCTCTACCATGGCTATAACAAATGGAGGAACTAATAATTAATCGTTTGAAAAAGATGCAAAGGACTTTCAAACCTTAGTTGCAAAGGCACACAAATAGGGGGAATTAGCTTGAACATAAAATGAGTGATTTGTAAAGAAACTCATAAGAATTCTAGAAATCAAACTAATAATTCCTTGTCCGAAGAGAAAGGTTCTTCTCTACATGGAAAGGCTCTTATCAAAATGAAGGGTTTGGGCTTTGGTAGTACATTTTACATTAATAATATACTTTGTACATTCCTCCTTAAAATAATTGTGAAAGTGTCCTCTCTTCCCCTCAAATCCTTAATCAATGTCATATAACACCGTATGTAAAGATCTAGGATTTCCTCTTCTATTTATTTATCATCAATGTTAAAGAATATAATAAGTCTAATACTAGATTGCTTGTGAATAGCTCGGTATGCCTTGTATGCATGCATACCTATCTCTTCATATGGTGGCTCCTCTAAAGAAATAGTATGCCTATGTTGTTGTGGCATATCCGTAAGTAATTGTTGAGTATCTAAGTTCATGGGGCAATGCCCAAATAACAAGGAATCATGTTTGAAAATGAGCATTGTAAATCAACATAGCAACACAAGTTGAGAGATTAAGAAAGCAATTGCATTCAATAACAGAAATTACAACTAATGTGGTGATCCAAATGGATTACACAACATACAAAAGAATGAGACCTCATAAATAATGAGACATTCATTTAACTAACTAGAAAAATCTAACAAAAAACAATATAATGCCTATTTCAATTTTAAATAATTAACACTTCAATTTCCTAAATATTTACAAAACCATAAGTCTAAAGTAATAAAAGTTAAACTCTTACACAACATACAAAAGAATGAGACCTCATAAATAATGAGACATTCATTTAACTAACTCGAAAAATTTAACAAAAAACAATATAATGCCTATTTCAATTTTAAATAACTAACACTTCAATTTCCTAAATATTCACAAAACCATAAGTCTAAAGTAATAAAAGTTAAACTCTTCTTGATCAAACTCTATCTCATAAAACATTAAATTCCATTGAGGCAAGGGTCATTATTTTTTTCTTTATAATAGGGCAATATTACCTTCTTATTGCAATTCAAGGAGAATCACAACCCAATTTTCATAAGTGCCCAATTTCATGGTCCCAAAGGATATTACCTTCTTATTGCAATTCAAGGAGAATCACAACCCACTTTTCATAAGTGCCCAATTTCATGGTCCCAAAGGGATTATCTACTATACATTAGATTAGTTTAACCTTCAAAAGGATTGCCCCAAAAAGATTTTAGTATGGGTTCACCTCTTGCAAGTTCTGCCATTAATATTCTAGGATGAACCAATGTGGCATCCTAAATGCCTCCCTTCCCCATCGAGGCATTACCAACAAGATTTATTTGCTTCATTTACTATCATATTTACTAATTATGATTCTAATGAGAGTATTATTATCATATTTATCATATCACAAAATAATCATGCAATAACAATTGCAATGTTCACATTACAAACAAACAACAACAAAAATGAACACACAACAATGCTTAATGATTGTTCAACCAAGATTGATTCACATTCATGATGCATATGGGATTACCATCAATCTCATCCACATATACATTCATAAATAAAATTCATTCATTAACAATTAAATGCATAACATCACACGATAGATTACAAATAGAAAAACATTATATAGAAAGATGAATATGAATACTTACCTATAATTAAATGAAGTCCACCAAACCAGTGGTTAAGGAGTGGTTCACTGCCCAACCATAGAATCAAATATTGATTCCACCCCTAAGCTAGACCATGATACCAACTAGGTGAAGGAAGCTTCTATGAGGTTCTAATCTCACTTAGCCTAAGCCATTGCTCTCATGACCTAGCCAATCTACTTATTACATAGCACTCCAAGCCCTCATCTAGCCATCAATCAACTATGGTACTTTCTTCCATTGCACTACACAACACAAGAAAGATCTCTCGTTTTGTTGATCAATTGTCCTTTACAAATCTTCTTCCCTCCCAATGCTCTTCAGTGTAGGAAAAAAGAGTGCAAATTGCTCATTGTGTTATGGGAATAACTTGGAAGACAAACACTTGGCTTTAAACATTCAATAAGCAATATTAACTAGGTTTCAAGCTTAATGGTGTTTTCTTTGGCTATTGTGGACATTCCAACCATCAATCAACCATGGTTTTCCCCTCAAAACCATCCCATTTTCTCTCATGCTTTCAGTAGCAAATCCACCAACTTCTACATTGAATCTCTTACTAACCATAGATCCATGGGATTATTTTACCATTTGCAGGACAATAACCCTTGGTTTCCCTCATGACTCCTCTCATTACGAAAGAGAGGAAAATACCATAACATGGGAAAATAATGTTGATTCCAAAGAATGAAATAATGATCCATCCAATAATGATACCCACAAATGGCAAGAAGAGGCATTTTCTTGCATGAGATCTACTATATTTCCAAGGATGTGACAATTGTACTTCGATGCACACCCAAGTCAAAGATTGATGTGATCACTTTTAAGGAAGCATGGGAAAACAAGGTAGTACTCCCAAAAGGAAAAGTATCAAGGTCAAATCACCTATGCGACCCCCTTTCCTCTTCCTCTTTTTTTTTTTATTGTAGTCCCTCTTATTGCAGGATTTGCACTTATGCAAAGTCCAACACAAGACCCAAAATATTGCATAACTATGGAAGAACCTTCTATTGTTTCCTAACTAGGGACTTCCTTTAGATTTTTGAGGAACTAGAAAGATGCCCAACAGGTTTGTCTTTGACCTTTTGTTGGGCTCTAAGTTTACTTTATCAAATATGTCCTTGTTGTTGTTTTAGGGAAACAAACAGGTCTGAAATTTCTGCCAAGAAAACTTCCTTCAAATCGATGGTTAAGTGCTCTTTTATGGTGCCCTTGCAAGTGGTTTTAGAACTGATGTTCGCACATGCAAATACAATAAAACAAATAACACTCCTCTAGGATCTTTACAAGCTCCTAATGCTGATATACAACTAAGCATACATGAAAAATGAACAAGTGTAATTTTTGGTCAACATGANCCTAAATATTTACAAAACCATAAGTCTAAAGTAATAAAAGTTAAACTCTTACACAACATACAAAAGAATGAGACCTCATAAATAATGAGACATTCATTTAACTAACTCGAAAAATCTAACAAAAAACAATATAATGCCTATTTCAATTTTAAATAACTAACACTTCAATTTCCTAAATATTTACAAAACCATAAGTCTAAAGTAATAAAAGTTAAACTCTTCTTGATCAAACTCTATCTCATAAAACATTAAATTCCATTGAGGCAAGGGTCATTATTTTTTTCTTTATAGTAGGGCAATATTACCATTGCAATTCAAGGAGAATCACAACCCAATTTTCATAAGTGCCCAATTTCATGGTCCCAAAGAGATTATCTACTATACATTAGATTCTACTATACATTAGATTAGTTTAACCTTCAAAAGGATTGCCTCAAAAAGATTTTAGTATGGGTTCACCTCTTGCAAGTTCTGCCATTAATATTCTAAGATGAACCAATGTGGCATCCTAAATGCCTCCCTTCCCCATTGAGGCCTTACCAACAAGATTTATTTGCTTCATTTACTATCATATTTACTAATTATGATTCTAATGAGAGTATTAACATCTCCATCACAAAATAATCATGCAATAACAATTGCAATGTTCACATTACAAACAAACAACAACAAAAATGAACACACAACAATGCTTAATGATTGTTCAACCAAGATTGATTCACATTCATGATGCATATGGGATTACCATCAATCTCATCCACATATACATTCATAAATAAAATTCATTCATTAACAATTAAATGCATAACATCACACGATAGATTACAAATAGAAAAACATTATATAGAAAGATGAATATGAATACTTACCTATAATTAAATGAAGTCCACCAAACCAGTGGTTAAGGAGTGGTTCACTGCCCAACCATAGAATCAAATATTGATTCCACCCCTAAGCTAGACCATGATACCAACTAGGTGAAGGAAGCTTCTATGAGGTTCTAATCTCACTTAGCCTAAGCCATTGCTCTCATGACCTAGCCAATCTACTTATTACATAGCACTCCAAGCCCTCATCTAGCCATCAATCAACTATGGTACTTTCTTCCATTGCACTACACAACACAAGAAAGATCTCTCGTTTTGTTGATCAATTGTCCTTTACAAATCTTCTTCCCTCCCAATGCTCTTCAGTGTAGGAAAAAAGAGTGCAAATTGCTCATTGTGTTATGGGAATAACTTGGAAGACAAACACTTGGCTTTAAACATTCAATAAGCAATATTAACTAGGTTTCAAGCTTAATGGTGTTTTCTTTGGCTATTGTGGACATTCCAACCATCAATCAACCATGGTTTTCCCCTCAAAACCATCCCATTTTCTCTCATGCTTTCAGTAGCAAATCCACCAACTTCTACATTGAATCTCTTACTAACCATAGATCCATGGGATTATTTTACCATTTGCAGGACAATAACCCTTGGTTTCCCTCATGACTCCTCTCATTACGAAAGAGAGGAAAATACCATAACATGGGAAAATAATGTTGATTCCAAAGAATGAAATAATGATCCATCCAATAATGATACCCACAAATGGCAAGAAGAGGCATTTTCTTGCATGAGATCTACTATATTTCCAAGGATGTGACAATTGTACTTCGATGCACACCCAAGTCAAAGATTGATGTGATCACTTTTAAGGAAGCATGGGAAAACAAGGTAGTACTCCCAAAAGGAAAAGTATCAAGGTCAAATCACCTATGCGACCCCCTTTCCTCTTCCTCTTTTTTTTTTTATTGTAGTCCCTCTTATTGCAGGATTTGCACTTATGCAAAGTCCAACACAAGACCCAAAATATTGCATAACTATGGAAGAACCTTCTATTGTTTCCTAACTAGGGACTTCCTTTAGATTTTTGAGGAACTAGAAAGATGCCCAACAGGTTTGTCTTTGACCTTTTGTTGGGCTCTAAGTTTACTTTATCAAATATGTCCTTGTTGTTGTTTTAGGGAAACAAACAGGTCTGAAATTTCTGCCAAGAAAACTTCCTTCAAATCGATGGTTAAGTGCTCTTTTATGGTGCCCTTGCAAGTGGTTTTAGAACTGATGTTCGCACATGCAAATACAATAAAACAAATAACACTCCTCTAGGATCTTTACAAGCTCCTAATGCTGATATACAACTAAGCATACATGAAAAATGAACAAGTGTAATTTTTGGTCAACATGACCCTGGACAACCTCCCCCAGGGAAAACCAGTTTAAAGTATATGTATATATATGGAGTGTCTCAAGCATGGAATACAACTAGTAAGAAAATACAATGGAACATGTACACATAGTAAGATCCTCTCAAGCGTTGTTAGCAAGTTCCTTGATAAATGTGCCCAAGAAGTGCGCCCTCCTCTTTGTTGTCCAAGCTAGACCACTAATGTGCCCTTGACCTTTCCTTTGGCTGTTTGAGAAACCCTTGCATAAAAATCTCCCTTTGAATGCTCCCTCAAACCTCTACCAATCAGATCTGCAATAGCTCAACTCCAACATGTGCCTGCAAGATTGTGCCCTCTCTCCTCAAGTGCGCCCTCCACCAAGCAATAACACACACCAACAATAAATGAAGCCTCAAGCCTGCTTGTGTCGTTCATGAATGAAGGCACCCAAGCCATCTCCACCCAATGCTTCCATTCTCATCTCCTTTCTCCTCTCCAAACTCTCCAAGTGAACAAAACAAGAATGAATGCCTCTCTTTCCCCTTGCGCTCTTCTTTAGCCATCCTTAGCCAAACCTAGAGATCGATGGCCAAGATCATGTCTTGCCATCTCTAATCAATGGGTGAGATCTTCTCACAAGTATCTCACTTAGAAACCCACTATTGGTTAAGTTTCCTAAGTTTGCCTTATGTCCTTTAATTCACCCACAAAGTGAATTAATTGTCACTTTTGCCTTAAGTGACAAAATTTCACTTTTGACTTAAATCTCCTAAGTCAAAGTGTATTAGAACATAAAGGTAACGTACACGGGTATAATGATTCCCCTCTTTTGGTTAGAGAGACAAAACCACAAGGGGACCACTTCCCAAGGTACCTAAAACTCAACACTCCCTCTTACCGAGGAAAGTGTTTCTCACCAAGCCCATCTTGTCTCTGAAGGAGACATGCTTGCCCCTAGGAAAGGCCTTGATGAGAATATATACCACCTACTGATAAGTCGAAATATACTGAAGCTTCACTACCCCACGCTGAACCCAGTCTCTGATGAAATGGTACCTGATCTCAATATGCTTCGACCTATCGTGAAACATTGGATTCTCAAAGAGTTTGATACAACTCTGATTGTCACAGTGAATGACTGTCGGAGACAACTCCCGACCAAATAACCCAACCAACAACTTACAAAGCCAAATGTACTCGCAACTGGCCAGATTGGCTGTCATGTACTCTGCCTCAGCCGAAATCAAAGCGACTGACTTTTGTTTCCGGCTAAACCAGGAAACAACTCATGATCCCAAACCAAAGAAACACCTTGAGGTGCTCTTCCTATTAGTAGCACATCTTGCCTGATCTGAGTCTGTGTAGCCAACCAAACTCACTCCATCCCCTCTAACGTAGTCCAATCCAAAATCCATTGAACCAACAATGTACCTAAGAACATGTTTTGACCCAACCCAATGAACAATCTCGGCTCTACCATAAACTGGTTGAGAGTGTTCATGGCAAAACAAATATCTGGTCTAGTGTTAAATGGATACATCAACGACCCGATCAACTGCCTATTTCTTGTAGCATCCACCAACCCAGAATCTGAAGCGCTAAGCTTCTTCCAGTTGGTGACCATAGGTTTAGACATAGGCCTGTAGTCCTCCATTTGAAATCTGCTCAAGATGTCTGCAACATACTTCCCCTGTCCCAGAAAGATATGACCCTCCTCTTGCCAAACCTCCATGCCTAATAAATAGTGCATCAACCCGATGTTTTTCATCTCAAACTCTGATGTAAGGCTCAACTTGCACTCAACTATGAGATGATTCGTTCATGTGACGAACAAGTCATCCACATACAGTATGAGAATAAGCGTATCCTCACCTCGAATGATATAGTGGAGGTTAGGATCTGCATCGATATTCTCAAACCCCATATGAAGAAAATAAGGGTCTATCCATGAATACCAAGATTTGGGAGCTTGCTTCAAACCATACAATGTCTTTCTCAGAAAGCACACGTTAGAATCTCTCTCCAACACCTCAAACCCCTGCGACTGCTCTATGTACACCTCCTCCTCAATAAATCCATTCAAAAATGTGGTCTTTACATCCATCTGATGTATCCTACAACCCATCTTTGTCGCTATGGAAATAATACTCTGAATGGAAGTGTATCTCGCAACTGGTGTGAATGTCTCATCATAGTCGACTCCCTCTATTTGAGATAATACTCTCGCCACAAACTGAGCCTTGTGTTTCTTTATGCTGCCATCTGCAACATACTTAGTCATGTAAAACCATCTTAAAGTCACAACTGACCTCCCCACTGGCCTCGACACCACCTCCCATACATCATTGTGCACAATGGAGTCATACTCCTCCAAAATGGTCTCTGTCCAAAATTGTTGGTCAATTGCCTATGCAAAAGTCATGGGCTCTAAATCTGTGATGCCCATCACCATCGCCTAGTAGGACCCAAGCCTCTCTGATGCTCTACTCTCTCTGAAGAGTCTCTTGGGCTCTCCAACATTCTCTTTGGCTTCCTTCAGGGTCTCCTGAAACCATATTGGTTTCCTCTTCCCTGAAGTAACCAAAGGGGAAGTGATATCTCCGTGCCTGAGAGTCTCAACCTCAAATCTAATCCCAACACTCTAAGATCCTAAAGTCTCTGCACCCTCTGCCTGAATACTTTGCAATTGTGATCCTGAAGTTGTGCAAGGTGACCCTGTCACCCATGAACCTGGTGCACTCAACACCTGAGGCTATGTCCCCTCTGATACATCAATTTGAGTCTCTGGGACATCCTCAACTCTATCTCTCGACTCGAGAGACCTCTTGAAATCTCTACCCTCTTGGAATCTAACATCTCTACTCACCACCACTTTCCACTATGATGGAATGTAGATCCTGTAGGCCTTCGAGACCTCTGAGTATCCAACTAAGATCCCCTATTGAGTTTTGGAGTCTAGCTTTGTCCTCTTCTCTGAGAGGACATGAGAGTATGTCAAGCATCCAAAAATGTGAATATGCTCAACATCGAGCCTCCTACTAGCGAAGGCCTCCTTAGGCCTTCACTATGGAAATAATACTCTGAATGGAAGTGTATCTCGCAACTGGTGTAAATGTCTCATCATAGTCGACTCCCTCTATTTGAGATAATACTTTTGCCACAAACTGAGCCTTGTGTTTCTTTATGTTGCCATCTGCAACATACTTAGTCATGTAAAACCATCTTAAAGTCACAACTGACTTCCCCACTGACCTCAACACCACCTCCCATACATCATTGCGCACAATGGAGTCATACTCCTCCAACATGGTCTCTGTCCAAAATTGTTGGTCAACTGCCTATGCAAAAGTCATGGGCTCTAAATCTGTGATGCCCATCACCATCGCCTAGTAGGGCCCAAGCCTCTCTGATGCTCTACTCTCTCTGAAGAGTCTCTTGGGCTCTCCAACATTCTCTTTGGCTTCCTTCAGGGTCTCCTGAAACCATATTGGTTTCCTCTTCCCTGAAGTAACCAAAGGGGAAGTGATATCTCCGTGCCTGAGAATCTCAACCTCAAATCTAATCCCAACACTCTGAGATCCTAAAGTCTCTGCACCCTCTGCCTGAATACTTTGCAACTGTGATCCTGAAGTTGTGCAAGGTGACCCTGTCACCCATGAAACTGGTGCACTCGACACCTGAGGCTATGTCCCCTCTGATACATCAATTTGAGTCTCTGGGACATCCTCAACTCTATCTCTCGACTCAAGAGACCTCATGAAATCTCTACCCTCCTGGAATCTAACATCTCTGCTCACCACAACTTTCTACTATGATGGAATGTAGATCTTGTACGCCTTCAAGACCTCTGAGTATCCAACTAAGATCCCCTACCGAGTTTTGGAGTCTAGCTTTGTCCTCTTCTCTGAGGGGACATGAGAGTATGTCAAGCATCCAAAAATGTGAATATGCTCAACATCGGGCCTCCTACTAGTGAAGGCCTCCTTAGGATTCTTCCTCCCCAAAACTCTATGGAGACTTCTGTTATGTAGATAAACTGCAACAACACTATCCTCAGCCCATAAGTATAAAGGCAATGCTTGATCATGCAACATCGATCTCACTGCACCTGTAATGGCCATGTTATTCCTCTCTGCAAGCTCGTTCTGTTGGGGGTTGTAAGGCACGATCATCTGTCTCCTAATCCTTGCCTGGGTACATAAGTCTACAAACTCTATGGAGGCACACTCACCTCCATTGTTTGACCGTAAGACCTTGATCTTCTTTCCTATATGGTTCTCCACAAGAGCTTTGAACTCTTGGCCTTCAGGAAATAGATCTAGGTCTTCTTGGAGTGGTCATCTATGAAAGTGAGATAATACTCACAACCACTCAAGGACACATGAGACATAGGCCCACACATATCTGTGTGTACTAAATCCAGTATCCCAGCTGACCTGCTGTCATTGCTGGGGAAAACATCCTTGGAAAAATTACCAAGGGCACACCCTCTACACACATCTCGATGCTCTAAGATGAACTGTGGCACTCCGGTCACAACCTCTCCCAACCATCCAAGAGCCCCATGATGTAGGTGAGCCATCCTCCGAGGCCATAACTCACATAACTGATTGTTGTTATCGCTACTCGTTGCTAAGGCATGCAGGGGCTGGAAACATAATATATACAGTTTACCATCCCTCACTCCAAGCACCTGCCCTGAGGGGAGACGAGACCCCTTAGGGTGTATGAGGACCTTTGTCCCTCTGAAGGACATCTCAAGACCCCTCTCCTGGAGGGTGGAAACTGATATGAGATTCTTCTTTAGCCCAGGGACATACAACACATCCCTTAATGATATGGGTGGCATCGTGTCCCTCTGAAATGTCATTGTGCCACGCCCAACAACTATGGAAATGGTGTCATCTCCAAGTGAAATCTCCATCTTGACCTCAGGATCTCTGAGATCGGTGAAGTTCTCTCTCACACCCGTCATATGGCTCGAAGCTCCACTGTCTATATACCAAATGTTGGGTGGTGTCTCAACTGTCGTGCAACAAATAGGAAGGCACACTCCCTCTCAAACTGTGTCGTAAACTCATTCTCATATGTTGTAGTTGTTGTACCACCCGACCTTTTCTTCCTGTTGGGACATTGTCCAACATAGTGCCCCATCTTCTTACAAGCAAATCACTTCACTTCGCTCATATCTCTTTTCTTCCCACCGCCACTCTTCTATGGCTTGGCCCCCATATTGGGACCCTGTCTAGCACCCTTACCGACCTTCTTCTTTCCCTTTTTCCAAAGAGAAAGATCCTCATCAACCTATACAATACGTTGTTGTCCTGAAGATCCAGAGCTGCATCTCAGTTCCTCCTGTACGAAGTCATCCCAAAGTCTCTCCTAACTGGGCATAGCCTCCCTGGCCACGATGCCTTGCACAAAAGATCCCCAAGGTTTGGAGAAGCCGTTTAAGGTTGTCCTCACCAAAACCATGGGATCCACAATATCCCCAATTGCTGCCAACTCATCCTGAGTCTGAGTAAATATCCTGAGGCATGAAGTCACTGACTCTTACTTGAACATCTAGATGCTTCTGAGCTTCTCTTGCAGAACCATCTTACGGTTCTGATTAGGACTCTGGTAGAGTTTGTGTTAAGCCCTAGATAAAGCCCCATGTTATGTATAAAACCCCTTATTAAGCCCCTTATTGAATTATTACATTTCTTGTATTATAATTGTATGTAGGCTCTGAACCCCTTCATCGCACCATTTTATTATAATTGTACCCTTTGTCTCCTATATATACACCAAGAAGAGCTAGTCTTAGGAGGATATTATCTCAACCCATATTGTGTTTTGAAGTGCATATATTGTAAGGGAGGTTTCCCCCTCGAAGTGGGTTGTAACTTATTGATTTCTTATCATTTTAAAGGCATTGGATCATAACATTTGGTATCATAGCTCATTGATCCTAGGGTTTTTCTTCTCCAAGAAAGTCATCTTCACATTTTTTCTATAAAAAAAAAATTGAGACACTTCAAACCGTGAAAATCCGAAGTTATTCAGAATAAATAGAAACCTGTGGTAAAAATTTCATCTTTTGGGTCGTCACACTTTCAAAGATACACCCTGTGAAAGATAGGGTATCTGACTAATCCTATTAGTTAGTCTCAAACATGTGTTCTAGGTAAAATAGGCATATATTCTTCAATGATGATCCAAATTACATGAGACTAGTTTTATTGGAATGTGAAACGTCTGTAGTATTTCTAGTACAATTTTCAAAATCATATATCAAATAGTGTGTGCATGACACGATGTACATGTTTTCTCTCATAGAAAGTCCAAAAATTAGCAAGGTGTGGGGAAGTTACCATAACTTCCACTTGGCACATCCAATTTTGATCAGACCTGTGGAATTGAAGAGAGGGCATATCAGAGGACTGCAAAACAAAATTTTAGATTCATAAGGGTCGAAATTTTAGAGATACACTAGAAGGAAGGTTGGCCTAGAGGACATACTCCAAATTAAGGGTTTGAAAGGTATATAACTTGCAATTGGCATAACTTTTTATTGGAAGATTTGTTTTTGGTAATTCAAATTTTGTGATAAAGAGGTAAAAGATAAGTATTATTATTTTTATTCTACATGGGTCCAAAAAATATGACAACACTAGTTAAACCTCCAGAAATCTCAACCATGAGTCAAGATGAAATTGGTGAGATTTATCGTCAGATGGAAATGAAGATCATTGAAAATAGAGAACAAATGATGGAGGAAATGGAAAATAAGATTAATAGAAAGATGGAGGACATGACAAGTATGATGGATGAAAATATGCAAAAATTGCATAATTCTTTTTCTTCCTTGATCTGCCAGACTCTAGATGAGAGACCCCCTAAAGGAGTTATCAAAATGCCAGGAACTCATGAAAATAAAGGTAGTATTCATGTTGAACAACCTGCTGATAATAAACAATTTTCAACTGGAATTAACTCTAATAGGTTAATTATGGTGGGGGTTCTAAATTCAACTTTCCCAAAATTCAATTAAAGAAGTTTGATGGTACAAAGGTCTTTACTTGGGTGAACCAAATAGAGCGATATTTCGAACTACATAATATTATGGATGATAAGAAAAGGATTTACACAACAACCTTGAACTTTGAGATAAAACCATATCAATGGTATCAATGGATAGTGAAAAGACAACCCCATTTATATCACTACACTTGGGAATTATTTACAAGAGACTTAGAAGCACAATATGGGAACGTTTGAGAACAAGACTACTTCAGTCAATTGACAAGAATCAAACACTTAGGTGATATTGAAGATTATAATTCCGAATTCTAGGTATTGGCCACAAGGGCGGATAACATAAGTGACAAACACTTATTGGAAGCTTACATGGGTGGATTAAAAGAAGACATTAAACATGAGCTTTTCTTAAGACAACCTACAAGTATTGTGGAAGCTATGCAAAATGATCATCATATTCATGCCCAAAATAAGGCTATACACAAGTATAACATTGGAAGTAGAGATCGTTTTGGGGGTCATAAGACAACCATACCTCAACCAACAAGGTTGAAACCTCATCCTTTTAAAGAAAGTACACTAACAATAGCATTCATGGAAACAATTCAAAAACTACATGGAGTCCCCAAGATTATTATAAGTGACAGAGACCCAATTTTCACTGAAAATTTCTGGACTGAATTATTTTCTTGTTTGGGTACACAATTGGCTCATAGCTCATCTTACCACCCTCAATCTGATGGAAAAAYTGAGATTGTGAATAAAYATCTAGAAGGAYATCTTYGTTGCTTTGCATCCAATAAACRGACACWATGGGTCWAGTGGTTTCCCTTGGCGGAATGGTGGTACAACACATCTTTCCATACTTCATAAAAAATGTCCCMATTTCTRACACTTTATGGATATCCTCCTCCATCCATCACATYACCCTYGAAAGGGAATACAAAGATTCAAGCAGTGGAGGACCACAAAGGGAACCAACAAGAGGTCCTCAAACTGTTGAAGGACAACTTGGTTATGRCACAAAATAGGAYGAAACAACAAGCATATCAACATCACAATGAAAGAKAATTTGAATTGGGGGATTGRGTATTTCTAAGGCTACAACCATACAAACAAATGTCCCTCAAGCAACAAAAGAAGGACAATAAATTAGCACCMAAATATTATGGCCCCTATAAGGTTTTGCAAAGGATTGGAAGTATGGCTTACAAATTGGAGTTKCCTCCATATTCAYGTGYACATCCARTCTTCCATRWTTCTTGATTAAAGAAGGTCATCGACAACAAGATCCTAGTCCAAACTATTTTASCARAGATCAATGAAGAAGGGAAAATCATACTAGAGCCSGAAACAATCATTGAAACAAAAATTAAGCAGTTGAGAAATCGAGCAATTGTAGAGTACCTTGTCAAATGGAAGAGCCTACTAGTGGAGGAGGCGACATGGGAAGATGCGTTCTTCRTGCAGAAGCATCCRTGGTTAGTCAAGTGTCGAGGAAAACACTTGTTTGAAGGGGAGGGGCATGYTAATCCCTAGACAAAGTCCCATGTTATGTATAAAACTCCTTATTAARCYCCTTATTGAATTATTACATTTCTTGTATTATAATTGTATGTAGGCTCTGAAMCCCTTCATCACACCCTTYCATTATAATTGTACCCTTTGTCTCCTATATATACACCAAGGAGAGCTAGTCTTAGGAGGATCTTATCTCAACKCATATTTTGTTYTGAAGTGGATATATTGTAAGGRAGGTTTCCCCCTCGAAGTGGACTGTAATTTATTGATTTCTTATCATTTTTAAGGCATTGGATCATAACGGTTTTCACAATGAGTYCCACATCTCAAAGGAAAACTCTTTCCCAGCGAAATGGGGTATGACATGGTCTCTCACCGCAACACAGATAGTCCTCTTAGCCTTGGTGTTCTTCTTCATGAAMTATGCTACCAATAAGGGRGYAGTGACAAGAGGAAGAACCACTGGAGCCTGAACTATATCCCATAGTTCAAGATCCTCTAAGAMAAATACAATCATGGTCTTCCAAGGGGACTAGTTCTTAGCTCCTGYAARCCTATCATYTGCCCTCATCTGAGTCACCGACATGACTRCCCAYTGAAACTCAAACTGATGCTAAACACTGCAAAAGAGTACAACCTYACTCYTGTAGAAACATGTGTGAAAAGAGGTTGTCCACAATTGTCAAAAAYAGTCCAAAAAAYTGCCYAGTGTATGCTCCACAAATCAACAAACTCTTAGCCRTCTAGGCTTCGATACCATGTAGATTTTTGAGGAACTAGAAGGCTTCCCAAYAGGTCTRTCTTTGACCTATTRTTGGGCTCTAAGTTTACTTTATCAAATATGTCMTTGCTGTTATTTTAGGACAACAAAYAGGTCTGAACTTTCTTCCAAGAAAAYTGCCTTCAAACCAGTGGTTAAGTGCTCTTTTATGGTGCCCTTGCAAGTGGTTTTATAACTGATGTTAGCACATGCAAATACCATAAAACAAATARCACTCCTCTAGGATMTTTACAAGCTCCTAATGTTGATATACAACTAAGYGTACATGAAAARTGAAYAAGTGTAATTTTTGGTCAACATGACCMTGGACAAACCCCCCMGYTGGGGAAAACCARTTTAGAGTATATGTATATATATGGAGTGTTTCAAGCATGGAATACAACTAGTAAGCAAATACAATGGAACCTGTACACATAACAAGCTCCTCTCAAGCGTTGCTAGMAAGTTCCTTGATAAATGCRCCCAAGAARTGCACCCTCCTCTTTGTTGTCCAAGCTAGACCACTAATGCGCCCTTGACCTTTCCTTTAGCTGTTTGAGAAACCCTTGCATGCAAAACTCCCTTTGAATKCTCCCTCAAACCTCTACCAATCAGATCTGAAATAGYTCAACTCCAACATGTGCCCGCAAGCTTGCRCTCTCTCTCCTCAAGTGCRCCCTCCACCAAGCAATAACACACACCAACAATAAATGAAGCCTCAAGCCTCCTTGCGCCATCCATGAATGAAAGYGCTCAARCTAGCTCCACCCAATGCTTCCATTCTCATCTCCTTGCTCCTCTCCAAAMTTTCCAAGTGAACAAAACAAGAATGAATGCCTCTCTTGCCCCTTGYGCCCTTCTTTAGCCATGCTTAGCCAAACCTAGAGATTGATGGCCAATATCATCTCTTACCAGCTCTAATCAATGGGTGAAATATTYTCACAAGTATCTCACTTAGAAACTCACTTTTGGTTAAGTYTCCTAAGTTTGTCTTATGTCCTTTAATTCACCCACAAAGTGAATTAATTRTCACTTTTGCCATAAGTGACAAAATTTCACTTTTGACTTAAATCTCCWAAGTCAAAGTGAAATTAGAACATAAAGGTAAAGTACAAGGGTCTAATCATTTCCCTCTTGTGGTTARAGAGACACAACCACAAGGGCACCACTTCCCAYRGTACCCCAAAACTCAAYACTTCCCTYRTTTTAGTGATGGAAGAGGTCCACCACAAKGAAGGCTTCAYTRGTGACCTCAAGGGATCAAATAACAAGTATATTAGCCAAGCCTACCACACCCTATCTTGATCACTGGATGATTGGTCTAGATCAAGGAGATAGAATATGTATAAAGAAATTTTGGTACATGCCCGGAACAAGAACACTTTACAACATATATATAATGATTTCCAAGTCAAAGTATGCAATAAACACCTCTTCTACACACTATAAAAGTTAGATTGTTCTTGGTGTTGCAAATTGCAATAGTAAACCAGTCTTATAACAACAATAAGTAATTTGTAACCGCAACAATAAATAATGCTCAGAAATACAACAATTGACCATGAAAAGTTAACGTACATCCAATATAATACTACCCAACTTGTATGTTAGATGTTATTTTTGAGTAAGTTAAGCCACCTTCAGATTGATGTATGCGACAAATTTAGGTGATTTAGATGGTTGTAGCAAACCTTTTATTACATCAACAAATTATTTAGTGAGTTTGCCAATGTCAGTGTTAGTATAGTTAATGGAATGGTTGAGAGTGTTGAGAGAGTGAGTTCATCAATAAGTTCACCATGAGAATGCTTTAAAACTAGTGTCTTTTGAGGGTTATAGAGTCTTTCAAATGCAACCAAGCTTGAAGATTGGCCTACTTGAAACCAAGAGGTAGGATCTAAACCCTAAGGTGCAAGCACATTTGGGCCTTAGGTCTTAGATATTGAGGAGAAGAACTTCTAGGGTGTAAGCACATTTGGGCCCTAGAAGTTGTTCCTCCCTTCTTGTAGCTTCAATTAGGTCAAAGATCAAAAGTCTAGAGCTAAAATCCTAAAGTGCTAGCGGTTTAGGGCTTTAGGGTTCTAACCCTAGCAAAGACAATTAACCAAATTTTTAGACAAATATAACCTTGTGAGAGGAAGAAGCACTTATGTTCCTCTCTTAGGGTTTCACCAAACAAGACTCGTTGCAATAAAATAACAATTTCACCATAAGCATTAATATCATGAACAATACTTGCATAAATTTACTTAATTCATCCAAGAAACCAAGAGATTGTAACCCTGATTGCAGAAATATCCATCCAAAATAAGCAAATCCATCCACACGAGACCTTTCCAAGACAAGTGCATGAGAAAAGAAGAGCTAGTAACCCTTAGAGGGCAAAAATTTCAGAAGTACTACTCACAAAGTTGAGTGAAAGATGATGATAAAATGAAAGTGAGGTTTAACCTTTTTATATGAGGCTAACCTCACATATGTGTCCACATAATTTGTCAACAACATAATACAAGTGGGGCCGACCCCTCATTTAACCTTTACAATGTGTAAGATATGAAAAATACATCAAAGGCTCACACGTGTGAGACATCAAGGCCTAGGAGAGTGACGTCAAGCCTCCAAAGGCTAAGGTAGGGCCTCCAAAGGAAATTTGGCATCCTCCCAGTGAAGCAAATGTCAAGTCATGTGTCTCCTCACCCAAGGTCATGCCAAATCATCGTAGGTACCCATCAATCCATCAAACCCTAGCAACATCCAACCTAGAAGGTGACATCAAGGCCAAAGGGGTGACATCAAGGGCCTCAATGTGTTACGTTCCAAGGAGAGAAGGGTTGCATCTCGTCTTTGAATAATGCTTGAGCCATTGTTATTGCAATGTCCTCCATCCCGTGGATAAATAGACCCTGGGGTACTCTACCCAACCTGTGGGGCTTCCATCCCATCCCTGTGCCATCATGAATAAATATCTTGATACCAAGCCCATATCTCCATCGTTCAAGGTTCTGAGAATGTGAGAGCCAGTGTCTGAAAATGGTGAGTCATTGGATGACTCATTGCTTTCCATCACATGTGCCAAGGTATTGAAAATAAAGACACAACATCATGGGTTCAAGCCCCAGGACATCCCTCAAGAACCATGTCAGGGCCATCCAAACAAATCAAAGTATAAAACAAGGTTAGCCAAAGTTCATAAGAGACATTAGTCCTTAAAACATACAAAGTAAGATGTAACATAAGACATAAGCCATGTAAGGTAATTCACCTCAATATCCCCTTCAAGCATCACACCAGCCCATAACCCTATGTTGTTGAGTTTAAGTATGCGAGGGCCTTTGAAGCCCATTTTGTTTTTTAAAGTTAAATCCAAGGTCTAGAAAGTAAAAAAGAGGGGCAAAATTAATTTTGAAAGAGACGTCAATTTTTTTTAGTTGTAGGTTTTTTTTTACATGTCATATGGACCAGCCACCAGTTTTTTGGGTTCCAAAAATCAAGTTGTACAAATACTAATTAGAGTTGCTAAGTATCTATACAAACACCCAACATTATAATCAAGCCATACCATACCAATTTCAGCCACCAGAAAGAAAAATTTGATATATATAGACACTAAGTGGTTAATCTATAGAGAAATGCATTAGTATTTGTAAGATTGTACTTTTTCTATGGAATTATCACTTTATAAAACTGGAAGATAAATTTTCCTCTTAAATTTAATTATTATAATCTTAGTGGTATCAATATTAATGGCAAGTTCATAATTTTTACAAATCCCTTAAGAACTTTGAGTTGCTTGTGAAGATTGTCAATAAATTTTGCAACAAAAACAATATCATCAATATATAAGAGAAGTACCACCACTCAATTATTTTAATACCAATGCATCTCTTCTCTTCTAAACATTACTAAATTTTAACCATATAAATACCTAAAAGAATAAGAGAAAAGATACTCCCTTTTTTTTCCAACAAAAAAATACTCAATATATTAATATATGTTGTTCTCAATATACAATCATGTCATGCTGATATATCCATCTTCCAAAAAGTATTGAACTGTGATCAACATAAAATCACCAAGTCCAGACTTAAAAGTATATAAACATCGAAAAAAAGTACAACCCACTCAAAAAGGTACAGAGTGTGTACATACTAAATCTAAAGACCTCCACAACAAGCTATTCAAAAATTCAGATTACATAGGTCCAGTATGGAAATTGACTAAAAAAAACACCGAATAAAGTATCAATGCTGATGAAAACAAAAAGGGAACCGGTCCATTAACTAAGATCATCATGGATAGAGATGTAAATAAAGTGGGGGGCCTTCATTGCCATCCTACCATTTGCTGTAGTGTATCCTTCCTTCTGGAACCTGTAATGCAAGCTTTGATAGAGCATCTGCCTCCATATTCTCTTTCCTGTATATATGATCAAACTTGATGTCAGTGAAGAAGGAAATGAGTTCTCTGATCTTTGTCTTCCATCCCATGAGAGAGGTTACTTATAAGCTGCATAAGTGGTTTATCCAGTCTATGACAATCTTTGAATCCCCCAAGACATGTAAACATACTATGTTTAATCGATGAGCTAAGGTTAAAGATGCCCAAACCCCAAGAAGTTCCGCCCTATTGTTGGTGCCCTGCTCACAGTTTAAAGTCCATCTGTAGGATGTCTTACTTGTAATCTTTATAACACCCCCTGCCCCACAAAGTATACCATTAAGTTGCGCAGCTCCATCAAACCAGTAAACAATATCCAAAATAATGTCCGAAGTCTTCTTTATCCTGTTATGAGACCTTGTTTGCAACTGGCAACTGGTTGGCTTCATCATCCCTCTGATTTGGATACTAAACTTCTAAGATGAGGGTGAACAACTATCAAAAATACATCTGTTTCTTTCCAGCCACAAATACCAACATACAATAATTGGTAAGGTTTTGTAAACTTTCTCCACCTTTAACCAGTCTTCGAAGCAGTTGTTTAAAGAATTTCCTCCCCAGTTTGTGTCAAGATTATAAGCAATACGTAAGTTTTTCCACAGTTTTAAAGTGAATGGGCAGTAGATGAAAAGATGTGAGATGGACTCCTCATCCCTGTAATAGAGTGAACAGATGCTCGGGCCAAACCAACCTCTTTTTTGTAAAGAGTCCCAAGTGAGGATTTTATGTTCCAAAACTAACCAAAAGAAAAATTCGATTTTGTAAGCCAAGTCCCAAGTCCATAACTATCTTCGCCAAGTAGAGATCTGTTGTGGCCAGAGTTTAAGAGCTAAGGCATTGTAGACATTCTTTGCCGAGAGTAATCCCGACTGGTCACCACCGGTCCACAACAAAATATCTTCCCCAGATCGCAGCTGAACACCCATGCAGATAAGTTCCCTCCCTTAATACTAATATTACAATTAACATAGATTAATCATTCACTATTATATTTCATCTTAACAATAATTTTTCTATAAACTTAATCACTATATTATTCATTAGTTATTATAATATATATCTATTAAATTAGATTTCACATTCCAATTTAACAATAATTTTTTCCTAAAACTTAATCACAACAATAACAAATCATTATTACAAAACATATTTATTAAATCACATTAAATAATATGAAATTTGAAGAGGGTTGCCAAATTTTTTTTCCTGCAAATTTCAACCTTCATACAAAGTAGAAAAAACACTCTGAAAAATCAATATATGCAACCTTAATACAAAGTAGAAAAAACACTCTGAAAAATCAATATATGCAACTCAGCTACAAAAAGACATTAGTGGAAGAAAAACTCAGTAAGAAAATTTGTTGTTCTGTTGAAATGGCGCTATCTTCAGTCAATCACACAATGCTTAAAAGATTCTATTAAATTTATTCTAAACTTCGCTGTGTACATACGTTATGACGGAAAAGAGCCTACAGAAAAATAGAACTGAACCAGAAGACCTCAATAAAATTAAAAAACAGAATAATACACCTAAGGTAAAATATGGCATAAGAACTTTAGTAAAAGCACATTGTTATTTATTGAAGATGGTTGCAACCTGCAGGATCGAAGGATTTTTTTTTAAGATTATAAAATCTATCATAATTTAGTTGTTAACTAGCCGTGAGGACAGTCATTATTGGTTGTTATCGGCAAATGTGGGTTGATTCATCACCATTATTTAAGGAAAATCAAGCCACTTGAAATAACCCGTTGGTGCTCTGTAAGGGAGCAGACTTCTACTCCTGCCAGATGTCTCTAGGTCTTGGGTCGTTAACTTGTTTCCTTACGTCCGAGAAAGACGAGCTCTTAGCCAATCAGAAACAATTTTAGATCTTACTCCAGAATCAAGGGTAATGGATACATTTTTTCCCACCCTTCCGGAAAACCCTCTAAGTACTTTCCCATGATCCATGGATAGTAAATGGGTAAACAGTCAGCCCTAATTACAGGGCCTAACCCCAAGGAGATCAAGAAGATCGAACTCATGACCAACAACAAGCAGGAAAAATCTCACGTCTAGCTCTAAATCAATTGAACTAACCTTCAAAACAAAAAATTAAAAATCATGAATACTTATTACAACACTCCATATAAATTAAAATTCTTTCTAACATCTATCAAATTCTGAATCCAATCCATGTTCCTCCTAAAATCTATCTGATTCTCAAACCAATCCAAGTTTCTATTAATCAGAAGCGGTAGCCAATTCCAAAGTGGAAGGATGGACGGATTTGGCAGAAAATGCATGTTATAGTCCAACATGATTGTTTTTCTTTTTTAAGATATAAATACTTTTGAGATCAGAGCCAAATATGACATTCTTCATATATCTTTTTTATTTTTTAAAGATAAAATATAAGAACCAGATAAGATTTGACTTTATGATGTCTGTGGAACATCCTAGATAATTCAAGAATCAGCCTTAATTGTAAGGCCCACGATAACTTACACTACATACAAAACATAGGTGCAAGCTTTAATTCCTTTAGTCTTAGCCAACATGTAATTTTTTTACCAGTCTTCAATAAGCGCTTGATATTCAATCGCTAATAATATCAAAACTTCAAAAAATTGAAAGCCTTTGTTATTGAAAATGTTTATCAGTTTCTGCAAGTGGACCTTTGAAATTACAGTGAAAATGTGGGTGATCAATAAGCATGAGTTACGCCTGAACTATGAAGCTAAAAAAACCTTGTCATCTTAAATGCTTATTAGCTTCTGCTAGTGGACCTCCAAAACCAAAGTGAAAATGTGAGTGCCTCATAAGCATCTAGTTACAATTGAGCCTTAAGCTGAGTTAGCTTACCTCTGAAATTCAAGAACAGTGACAAATGACACCTTTCTTGGAACTTTCTTCCATGGTTGCATAGAGTCTGAAGGTTTGGAGGGAAGGCTTGTAATCTTCAGTGACAAATGGCACCTTTCTTGGAACTTTCTTCCATGGTTGCATAGAGTCTGAATGCTTGGAGGGAAGGCTTGTAATCTTCCTCGTTTTTATTAGTTGTTATAAGTAAACCTTTGAGACCACAGTGAGAGTGTGGATACTTAATAAGTATAAGTTACATTTAAATCTAAAATGGCAAAAGAAAAGTTCCCTGATATTCTAAATGCTTATCAGCTACTGCAATTAAACCTTCCCAAACCACAGTGAGAACATGAGTGCATGATAAGCATCAAGTTACGTTTTAGCCCTGAGCTTCGTCAGCTTACCTCTGAAATCAAGAACAGTGACAAGTGGGCACCTTTCTTGAAACTTTCTTCCATGGCTGCAATACAGAGTCTGAATACTTAGAGGGGAAGGCTTGTAATCTTCCTCGCTTCGAACGAATCCCGGACGTGGTTCCTTGCCCTATCTCACACGCTTTTGAAATGCTGCTGAAACTATGTTGGACATCCCCAGGTTCGCTAACCTTATTGAAGGGCAATATTTTTACGGACTCCAGACCATGATCCTCAACCAAGCATTGATGGTTTTGCAAACTAGGTTTGCCCAAAGCATTTTTTGTTCGCCTGAGCGTGTTTTTGGGTAAAACCTGGACTGGAACATTTTCCTCAATTTCGATGCCGATAGTTCTGTGATGTTGCTGACCTTCTAATAGCTCAATGGCATCTGCCAGCAAATAGAGAGATCCACCCATACTGTTCTCCTGGCTTGCAATCTTTTGATTGTATAAACCGAGGCTTCTTATGCTTGAATTCCCCTGATTTCTATCTTCACTATGAGATATAAGAGTATTTCTATTATAAATCTGAGTATTCATAACAGATTGTAGAGATTTCCGGGAGCCCATCTGTTAGAAAACATGAAATTAAAATGGGTATTCAGAAATTGGAAAATTCTGATAAACAACGCGTTATACATTGAAAATCTGAGACTGAAAGTTAGAGAGATTTTCGTTTACCTTAAGGGACTTGGACGACGCCTTGACATCGATAGAATGCTGAATACTGGGAGTGGGATGTAGAGATGGAATGGATTCTTTTCTGCCCTTGATATTCATTTGTAGCTTCATATTTTCTTGGCACTCAGAATTTTGCGGAGGAGAAGAATCTTGGTCTCCCAAATAGGCCCCTAAATAATTTGGGAACTTAGCAGAAACAACATTCATTGTTGGAGAAGAATGAGCCATACTGATATTATGATCGAGTTGGGGAATACATGTGCTCTGCAGAGATGTTAAAGAAGAGTAATCCTTACCTATTCTTGTAATTGGTGTAAGGCTACTACGAGTCCTCTCATCAGTGCTTCTTACAGCAGGCTCCTCTTCACTACTTAACAGAGTCTTCTTTTCTTTACCAAATTGAAAACTGTTGTGGGTCTGAAGCATATTTGGGAATGAAACATACCTCTCGCAACTAATGGCTATGGCGTCCCCGGATTGTGATATCATTTTATCGAATCCGCAATTCTTTGCGACTGATGAATTGGGCTGCATTAACAGTATTCACATCCAGAAACTTGGCTTCTTCTCTCGCTTTTTTGATAAATTTGTGTATTGTAGAACGGCCGGAATTGGGCCGATCTTGGAAGTTTAAACCACACTTATCGAGGTAGAGAAGTTGCAGAGGGAGAACAAGATTGACAAGAAAGAAATAGAGGAATGAATGTTGGAGAAGAGTGAGACGGTGTTAATTATATTTATCGATCGTTATATATATAGCAAAGGTGCACGGATCGTTCCTCGTTATAACATGGAGAGAGGGCAGAAAAGGGCTATGGTCTGGCCTGCTGGGGAGCATTAAGACATTCACGACATTCAGCTTAGGTTTACTCTGAAATTCCATGGATTTTAAATTAGTATGGACAAAGAAAAATAAATAATTCTAGTAAAAATATTAATAATAATTCATTTCAAAGAAGCCAGCAAATTATGAGGGGAAAAAAATATTAAAAGTATGAAAAATAATATAAATTTAGATTAAGTTTGATTTAAAAAAAAAAAAAAAACTTATCATTTAAATAAAAACAATTAAAATGATAATATTGATCATGAATACTTAATTAACATTTACTTAGTTATAAGATCAAATAACGGACATTGAAGGATGAATAAATAATCTTTAATATAAACTTAATTGATGAAACAACCTTTAACAATGGAAGAATGAATAAATAATTTGAAATATAAATTTTATAAATCAAACAACTTTCAATACAAGCATGAGTAAGCAATATTATAATAATAATAATAATTACTCAATATAATAATAATTTATTTTTAAGGTCACCTAGGACATTAAATTGGTGTATGAGACCCCTTTGTTTGTGTAACAAATACATACTCTACCTCTGGATTTGATACATACATTATATATGTTCATTTTAATTTATATATACATAAAGTGCATATACATATATTAGTGTTTTACTAATGTTACGTATTATACATGCTACATTAGTAGTAAAATGTTCCATTTAGCATTTTTCAGAAAAGTCTTACGGATAGTTTACAAGGGTAGAGTCGAGCTATGGCTCTTAAGGGTTCCCACCTTCATCGCCATGCCACACTGTGAACATCGTCAAAGTAGGAGAAATTGATTTTTGAGCTTCAGGAAATCACAATCTATGCCATGGCTACAACAAATAGAGAAACAAATAATAAATTGTTTGAAAAAGATGCAGAGGACTTTCAAACCCTAGTTGCAAAGGCACACAAATAAGAGAAATTAGCTTGAACATAAAATGAGCGATTTGTAAATAAACTTATAAAAGTTCTAGAAATCAAACTGATAATCCCATGTCTGAAGAGAAAGGCTTTTCTCTACATGGAAAGGCTATCATCGAAATGAATAGTTTGAATTTTGACAGTACATTTTACATTGAAGATATACTTCATACATTCCTCATGTGAAAGTGTCATCTCTTCCCCTCAAATCCTTAATCAAGTCATATAACATCGTATGTAAAGTTCCAATACTTCCTCTTCTATTTATTCCCCTCAAGTCATTCATCAATGTTAAAGAATATAATGCAATACTAGATTGCTTGTGAATGACTTGGTATCCCTTGTATGCATGCATACCTATCTCTTCATATAGTGACTCCTCTACAGAAATAATATGCCTATGTTGTTGTGCATATTTGTAAGTAATTGTTGAGTGTCTAAGTTCATGGGGCAATGCCCAAATAACAAGGAAATCATGTTTAAAAATGAACATGATAAATCCACATGGCAACACAAGTTGGGAGATTAAGAAAGCAATTGTATTCAATAACAAAACACCTTGTGTGGTGGTCCAAATGGACTACACAACATACAAAAGAATGAAACCTCGTAAATTGTGAGATGTTCATTCAATTAACTCGAAAATCTTTAAAAAAACAATATAAGGCCTATTTCAATTTTAAATAATTAATACTTTAATTTCTTAAATATTTACAAAATCAAAAGTTTAAAGTAATAAAAGTTAAACCCTTTTTCGATCATATAACATTAGATTCCATTAAGGCAAGAGTCATTTTTTTTTTCTTTATAGTAGGAGCTATATTACCTTTTTGTTGCAATTCAAGGAGGATCACAACCCAATCTTCATGAGTGGATCCTATTTCATGGGCCCGAGAGGGATTTGTTGGGTATGTGTTATATTCTTTGCATGATTAGCCTATGTAATGTACATTAGAATGGGAGCAAGGAGGGGTCATAGGGGGGGGAACTTGGGTCCCCCTGTTCGGGGGCGTAGCTCTCGAGAAAAAAATTTGGGTTGTTTTTTGGTTCGTTTTTGTCTGTTTTTGGTGTTTTTCGGCTAATGTTTTTTTGGCCCATTATACTGTAATTCCGATCAAGAAATCTCGTCCAGGTCAATGTATTAGGGTTGTGTATGCCACATGATCCTACATATTGCATTGTAATGGTGAAGTTAATACAATGAGATTTAGATGTGTGGCTCTAAACATTTGTTGGTTTTCCTGGTTAAGGGTTTCTAGGGTAAATTTCTAAGTACTATGTGTGAATTTTCCAAGGTAAATTTCTTAGTACTATGTGTGAATGCTATTGTTCTCTTT
>JZKD02S0422877.1:115970-140541 GCA_000966675.3 Picea glauca | reverse complement strand
CTTAACATGGTTGGATTTTTTGTCCCCGCAGGTTTCGAACCGGTGACTTTAACATCACGGAGTGGCTTAACAACACACTCCGTCACCGACTGTCCTACACCTCGGGGACTCATTTCCTCAATTGTTGCTTCCAAGCAATTTGAAATTTATCATTCACTTCACATTTATTACACATAAGTTTTTGGTTTCTATCCCATTTGTTGCAATTGCTTCCAAACATGTGGCTTTCAATGGTGCATTTGCAATAAGTCATGATACCCACCATAACTACATCTTTTCCAAACACACATACATCCTCCACTAAGATGTTTTATCTACCACATGCATGCATGGCATGTCCTCATGGTTTGTTGACCATTCTATTGGTCCATCATTGGTTGTAACTTCAACCTAAAATCTTATAAGTAGAAAAGTTAAACAAACAAACGGTGTTAGTGCTTCTATGTGACTTGCTTAAATTTGTTATACAAGTAGGTATGTACTCAATATCACCATCCTCTCATCAATATGTTAGCAGTACAAATTTATTGCTACTATAATCACCTTTAAGCAACGCTCGATACTTAGGATCTATTGCATTAAAAATTTCATTTATTTTTTCATTCCTATCGCAATGAGTTAAGAGCATACCTATGTTGTTATGCATGAGGTTGTCATTACCTATCATTTGGTATCTTCCATACCTCTATTAAGCATTTTCTTGTTGCACAATATAACTAACTACAATAACCCAGAGTACCCAAAAATCTTCTTTGCAATTTAAATTGCATTTACTAACTGTAGTCAATGCATTGCATGAATTCTTGTACTTAGGGAACCAACAAATTTGGTCCCTTCCCTTTGTTAAGCTTGACCTTTAAGTCAAAATTGCAAGAAAATTCAACCATTTCCATTATGGCATTTATCTTACCAACAACTAATACCTCAAACTATGATGCTCATGTCCTGCCAAATATGCTTTTGCATCACCATGCAAGCACCGATCTACCAATTTTTGCATTGATCACATATCCTTTTTGTATCTTTCATCCTCGTGATAGGGATTGCAATGCTTAAGTATAACTACAAAACTATGCCCAATTACTTTTATTAGTCAACAATAGTAAAACCATTATCATCTTAACTTATGGTTATGGTTTTGACCCTATATATCATAACCAATGTATAAATAGAATCACCCCCCTTGTATTTTGTGTTTTTTTCCAACTTAGGTCAAGCAAGTGGATCCAGGCTCATTCTCCATTTGTTTTCATAGGTAATAGGTTACCATGTGTCATATTCTCATTAGATGTGTCAAGCTCTTTTAGGACCTCCCATCTTCCATGGACCAAATTCACTTAGAGAGTCTCACCCGTGTACTATTTGGGGTCAGTTCATATTATGTGGGTTGAAAACCACACATAACCCTTGCTTCTAGGTCACATCATTTGGACACCAATTTTCAGCGAAGTCCCCAAGACCTTCTCTCTCCTTATACATTTTCATGGGATTTAGGCCTTATTGTACTCACAATTCTTCCAAGTGTGTTACACATTATTTTGGTCACCCCCGTGATCACCGATGATATGTGTATTGATTACTCCTCTATTCCTTGAAGTTACTGAAGAAATAAGACTTTATCCCTAGGAAATATAATCATCTCTCTGCTATAGCGGGAGAAGACCCCTATGGACTACACTAGGGTTCAACATGTAGGCAGATTTAACCGTCGAAAAGTTTCCTACTCTTTAGAATACCTCGAATATACCCCACATTCATACAAGAAATACAAGATGAAAAGATCCGGTAACTCTACCTTGAACTCCAAGTCCGATGTTGATCCTTTCGCGTTCGATCGCTCCACTGAATATAAGTATCCTCCCAAGGTTGACCTGCATTCATAAACAGACAAGCAAGGAACTACGAACATGCATCTCATATATGAATAATAGGTTAGATGTTAGCATAAATCATAAATCAAACATAGAGATTGAACACATCATATTTCAGGACAAAAAAAGTATTCCTTTTATTGATATCACAAAGTTTACTTACAATGAGATCGACGACTGCTCCTCGAACTTGGTCCGGGCTCCTCTTCACCAAGCTCCAACTGTGCCTCCGCGTATCTTTCTCCTCTCACACTTCTTCTAAGGAAATGGCATAGGCTTATGATGGATAAAAAATGAAAGAATAGGAAATTCTGATGGAAATCTCACAAGGTGGCTGTAAATTCTTGGGGGAAGGAGGGGATGTGAAGCGGGAAGAGTTTCACTGTTATTATGCTTGGCTTCATAATGAGACCCCAACACCTCCTTTTATATGACAAAAGGGTGGTTATTCGATTGGGTGACGGGCTATAGGTGGTGGAACAGTTGGGAAACTGCCTAATAGCTCATAATCTCAATGAAATTCTTGAATTTTTTTAATTTTTGCAACATTTGTGGGTATACGCGGGCTGTAATGGTGCAACTAGCATATGTACGCGAGATGTAGTGGTGCATAAAGCGTGTGTATGGGGGAAGTAGTGGTGCAGGGCACATACATCTTAAAAAATAGGGTTTTTAAGAAGAGCTGCTCAGTGATGGCTTGGCAAAAATAGCAAGTAAGAGGGCCCAATGCCAGGTATGCATGTATGGTGCAATTTAGGGTTATAATAGATGCCCCCTAATGTGTGAGGTCAGAAGAGAATCTGATGGCCGAAATAAATTACAAATCTTCACCAACGTATGAAGCGAGTGAGCCTGAGACCAGAGTTCGAGAGGTGCCATCTGCAAAAATAGCAATTGTCTCACTGAGGCCGGCATACCCATGATCGGGATGAAATGAATCATGGCTGCCAATAAAATACACTACATATCCATGTCATATAACTATATAAAGTGTAGCCGCGAGCAATACACAATGAATATACATCTCAAAATCAAAGATATACATGTATAGTATCCATCTTCAAGAAACCAATGACGCCTGATGGCTGGAGATGAGGCCTTCAGAGCTCGAGAAACAACTTCAAGATCTTCAAAAATCAGGTAGGAGTGTAATGTGAGTATATGAATTCACTACCCAAAGGTCTTTGACGACTCGTCGGGAACATACAAGAGGATCTCGGTGATCAAGCAGAGAACTTCAGTGATTTCGAACAAGAACTTGATTGGACTTTTGGGATGACCGGGCATGAGGGAAAGAGACAAACCACAGAAGGGATGAATCAGGCTGAGTAAAAATTTCCCTTGGACAATAGCACAACAAATGATCAGACTCATTCATCATGGCATTGGCATAAGTTCACGATGCAGGAGGCAACACAAACTCTCCATGTGTTTGGAAGGATAACCAAACAGAGGAGGACATAACTCTATGTAGCGAAAACAACTTCCTAAGGTCATATTAGATCCCAAAGCTTGACGAGCAAACATAAGGATGTGCTTTTTCCAAGGGTGACTCATTGTGCTGCCATAAAAAGAAAATACTTTTCCTGTCCTCTTTTTGGGGTATATTTGATTTTTTTTTTTTTTTGTCTTTTTCAATATTTTGAAAGAGCTTGAAAAAGAATAAAATAATGCTACGTTACAAAGGAGAAACGAGTTTCGCAAAGCATACTAGTTCCAAGCGCGAGGAACACACTAATGCTCAGAGCCAGGAGACATGTGCAGGAAAAGGACTCTCGCGAAAATTCCTCCATGGGTTAAGGTGTCAAGACGCAGAGGCAAAGTGCTACAAGGCTTGCGTATAAGGCATGCTTCAAAAGTTCAGTTGTGAGCAACATGGAGTCGACATTTGGCCAAAGACACAGAGATGCAAATGCGATTAATAAGAGACGATGAAACCCCCTTCAATGTGATTTTAACGAGCCCATAGAAGGTAATCTCGGTGGTTTTTCATTTTTAGGGAGTCTAAAAAAGCATAAAAGAAGACTCCCCTGGGGTACCTTTTTTGAAGGTAGTCTAGTTAGTTCGAAAAATGGGTAAACCAGCACCAAAAATACGTCTATTCAAAACCATTTTAACGAGTGTGACAAAGACAAGATCACTCGAAAATATTTTCAATTTTAAGGAGTCTGAAAAGAGATTAACTATGGACTCGCTACCTTTTTCTAGATTTAGTCTCCTTAGCTCGAAAAAGTGGAATTTTCTGAGGAGAACTCTCCCGGTGAGACGAATATCCTGAGGTGTACCTTTTTCCTCCTTAATCTACAGGCCAGAAAAAGGGGTAAACTCATGCCAGTAGATGTTTTTTCTGAACCAATTAACGAGTGTGAAAGAACAAGGTCACTCGACGAACTTTTCAATTTTAAGGAGTCTGAAAAGAGCTTAACTATGGACTCCATAGGGGATGTTATTATGGACCAATTTAACAAGTGTGAAGGAACAAGGTCAATCAACTATATTTTCAATTTTAGGGAGTCTAAAAAGAGCTTAACTTGGGACTCTGTGGGGGTTCCTTTTTCGTAAATTTAGTCCCTCAGGACCGAAAAAGGGTTAAACTTATACCTGAGAATACTCTTCTAGAGAACCAAAGCTCCTAGAGTATACTTTTGTTCGTACAATTGACCGTCTGGACTGAAAAAAGTGTAAACTACCATTGGACAGACACGCCTTCAAGTTTCAATTTGGCGAGTGTGAAGGGCAACAAGATCACTCGGCAATATTTTCATGTTTATAGAGTCTGAAAAGGGCTTAAAGAAGACTCATTTTTTGGAAGTCCCGAGGGTGAGGCCAAGAGTGATGACACATCAGACGTTATAAGGCTCAATCTCATAATCATGGTAAGACTAAAAGGGTTCCCGAGCCTAAAGTTTTTAACGACGACATGGACGCCAATATGCAAGAAGGATCTACCTAGGGCATCCATGTATAGGTAGGCTCTACCACTTTACCACGACACTTCTAAAGTAGTAATGATGGTTTTGTACCACAGTTCGGTGGGTTTGACCCTATGGTAAATTAGAAAAGACAATGAGATGCAAAAAGTGGAGGTGGAATCCTAACTTAAATGCAAAAAGTTGGAAAAATGACTTACCAAAGGACCTTCAAAAGTGACCCATCTCTCAAAAAGTTTTCCAAACCAAAAGTGAAGTATATCATAACATCCAATGAGAAACTCAAGAACCATGCTAAACGATTTTCAAGCCAGAAAAAATGACAAAAGGGTTCAAAAAGTGGCAAAAAAGGACCAAAAAGTCAATAAATAGAAGCTGACAACTCATTTTTACCATTGCAAATTGAGAATTAACCAAAAATCCAAAAACACCACTTTGCTAAAGAAGTTGATTCCGGGAGCTTCAGAGGACGAAACGAACTTCTGCTCGGACCAAGTAAGTACAAATCAACCCCTCTTTCATTTCAATACTTTCTTTTTGTATTTCTTTTAGTTTTTTGGGGGGCGTGCACTCATAAAAAGGGGGCAGCCCTATGTGTACGCGATATGTCTAAGGACAACTCGCGTATGTTCATGGGCCGAAAACAATCTACCCGCATGCATACGCGACTGTGTCCAAGACAACCCGCGTACACCCTAAAAAAGGTAGAAAAATAAAAATGCAAGAGCTTACTTCCTCCATGAACTTGTCATTTGATAGGATGTATGTCCACTGGAGAGAGAGGGAGCACAAAGACATAGATATCTTAGTCGATGAGGACCCTACAACTATGTTCGCATTGAGACAATGTGGTTTGTGGAAGTTCTTCCGGTGTCCATTCATGAGGGCACAACCCAGGCTGTTGAATTCCTTGGTAGATTATTGGCACCCCGATGTTGAGGCGTTTATGCTTGAGGGGAAGTCGTTGACTCCAATGACTGAAGACATTTACTTTTTGACTGGCCTCCCGAGGAGAGGTGAATCAGTCAACTTGCGTGCTTTTACCCCTGGGCCCCACAACATTGCTGAGTTAATTGAACTACATTGTGAGGTCGGCACTGAGAATGTAGGTTCTCAGGTGCCAATCCATAAGATCACCAACCTATCACTGAAAGTGATAGTTTTACTCATTGGGTGGATCATTGGATCCACGGCCTTACATCAGGCCTCCCGGGAGCACATGCATTGTGTGGTGCAGTGCTTAAATGCACAAATCTTCGATTGGAGCATGACCATGCTATAATGCATGAAGAGACAACTCATCGAGTGTCGCAGGCAGAGTAACAAAAACTTCGGATTCAAGACTATTTTATGCTCATTCTTCTTCTTCGAGAGTACCTAGTCTCAATCCACGAGAGACAGTGTGGGGGCATGTGGCCTCCGCCCCAACAGTGTGTAGATGGGCAACATTGCTGCCGCGACAGGGGGGAGGGAGGACCATAGAGGCTTTTGACGACACCTTTTTTTACTAGTGGGCACGACAGATCCCAATGATAGAAGACTACCCCTACGTTGGGATCAACTTTTCCAGGGAGCCGGATATGCCCGTACCTCCTAGAGCTGAGTGAGGAGAGATAGGTACGTTTGTTTTTAATGTTATTTAATTTTTAGTTTCTTTATATATATATATCATTTTTATGTGTACCAGAGTATCGGACAACTATGTATCTGTTATGTACAGATGTGGGACCGGTTCATCCAACAGACTTCACGAGGACTAGGCGACGTCCTCGACCAGAGGCAGTACCAGATTTAGCCGTCGGACCAGCAGGAGTAGCAGCAGGGGGATCTCCAGCCGGAGAGGCTGAGAGAGTTTTGAGACGAGTGGAGTGGAACCTCACCGCGCTCACTCGTGTTGTTCCCATGGCTGAGATAGAGGATCTCCCACCATCAATGCAGCCTCATGTAGTTGGGGTGCCACGAACCTGGGTCCAGCTCTTCCGGCATTTGGAAAACATTGTGGTTCACTGTGGTAGGGCCAACAGGCCTCATGCTTATCTTAGGATGGACCACTTACATGCCGTGGGCACTCTTTTTTATATTTTTGAGGGCATAAGCCCCGTGACGTACAATGGATATATATTTTTGAGGCGCTCGTGCCCACCTATGTACTCCGAGACTTTTGATATATATATATATATATGCGTATTTACATCTTTTTATGTCTTATGGATGACATTTTTACAATGTCTGTATAGGTGTATGTGTGTGCTTATTTTTATGTGTGTGCAATATGCCAATCTAATACATGATTAGCTAGAGTATCTGTGATTTGATTTAATCTCCTAGGAACATGGATATACGTAATGTAATCAAAGCATCGTTCTAAGAGACGTACCCAAAGGAATCCTCTGTGTAGAGTAGGATCGTAAACGCGGTAAACCCCATTCAATTGGGACACAACCAGATGTGCATCTAAGTAGACCCGGAGGTGAGAGATACCATGCGACAAAGCATCACGAAGCAACTCTATTATTGCACTGTACTCGATGACATTGTTTGTGGTGTCACCTAGACATATGCCTCCAGAAGATAGCAACTGGCCTTGAGGTGTGAAGATCACCCAAGTTGGGGAAGAAAGCCTCCAAGTGTGTCAGCTAGCGTCATCCACAAACCCAACGAACACCTCTAATTCACTTGACATCTGCCACCGTGAAAAAGATGACATAAAAAATGACACGTCCATAAAACAAAAAAGAAAAAAAACTAATTGTATAATAACTATACATATGTATAAGAAGTCACCCAAGGCGACCCACCTATGAGTAATACTTCTTGAGATAGAGCCCATTTCTAGGCTCTACTAAAGCATTTCCCTCAAAATAAACCATATGATAAGCGCCCTTCTTTAGTACCTCCTTCACGATGAACGGTCTGAACCACATGGGTTTGAACTTGCCTGCCCCCGGGGGATCCTTATCTTGGTCGTAGACTAGGACAAGGTTGCCTTTAGAGAAAATCTGAGGATGAACGGACCGATCATACTGACACTTGACTCGTTGCTTGTGAGCCTCATTAGCCAAGGCTGCATCACGATGTTTCTCATCGAGCTGATCGATATATAATAAGCGTTCCTCAAGCGATGAAGTGTCTGGCAATAATTGTACTTCCAACTTTAGAGATGGGATCTGGTACTCTATTGGCAAGACTGCCTCTAGCCCGTAAACGAGTTGAAAAGGTGAGAAACCGGTTGCAGTCTTTACAGAATTTTGGTAGGCCCATAACACTGGGTACAACATCAAATGTGAATTTGACTTGGACAAATTGATCGTTTGCTGCAGAATAGTCTTGAGGGACTTATTCACAGCTTCCACTTGATCATTCGCTTATGGGTAGTAGGGTGATGAATGTTCTTGCCTCAACCCAAGCTTTGACGTTAACTCAGACATCATTTTATTCTGAAAGTGACTACCATGGTCCGTGACAATATCCCTCAGGATGCCAAACCTTGCTATTATCTGGTTAAATAGAAAGAGAGTTGTTGTCTCTTCATCATTATTGAACATTGGCATAACCTCGACCCACTTTGTAAAGTAGTCTACCGCTACAATGATATAACGATGCCCCCTGGATGAAGGGGGGTGGCATGTAGTATAATCAATCCCCCACTTGGTGAAGGGACCAACAGTAATGACGAGAAACATGGGAGCAGGATGTGCCCTCATTTTTCGAGAGAAGATCTGACACGGGTGGCACTTCTTGACTGATTCAACGCAATCCTTGATTAACGTCGACCAAAAGTAACCGACTCGTAGAATCTTTTGGGTTGTTTCCAACCCAGACAAATGACCACCACATGCTCCAGTGTGGCAGTCATGAAGAATGAGTTCTGCTTCTTCATGAGTGAGACACCGGCGAAGGATGAAATATACACCTCGACGATACAAAGTGTCATTGAGTATAAGATAGTTTTTTGCCTAATGGCATATGCGTCAACACTCATCTCGAGAAGCAGACATGAGGCACTTCAAAGTTTGGAGATAGACTAGTATATCTCCATACTAGGGGTCCGAAGATGAAATCAAAAAAAGATCTCCTTTAATAGGTAATTCTTTGGGCGTAACATCACCCGATTCGACCGAAAGTTCTGAGATAAGTTCCGCAAAGACCAACGAATTTTTGGACTTCGCGGAGACAAAATACAAGTCAAATTTCTGGAGGATAACAATCCATCTACTGATCTTTCCTCCGATTACATGTTGTGTCAACACGTATTGGAACAGATTTACAACAACAATGATGGTGGTCTTGCGAAGCAGGATATAATGATGGAACCGTTGGACAACATGCATTGCTGCCAACACTAGCTTCTCAACATGGGGGTAGTTGAGTTCTAGTCCAACCAAGCCTTGGCTCAGATAATAAATCACATTCTCTTCAAGAAGATTGTCCTCTTGAACCAAGACCATACTGATGGTTGACTCTGCAGCGACCAAGTATAATAAGAAATCTTTGTTATAATTGGGTGGATGAAGCAGAGGGCAGACGTGAGGGCACGTTTCAATGCTTCAAAAGAGCACTGAGAGGCTTCATCCAAATATAAATGAATGTCCTTCTTCAGTAAATGCATGAACCCTTTAGTGATCTTGACATAGTTTGTGATAAAACGCCGAAGAAAGATGGCTTTTCCCTGTAAGCTCTGAAGCCGAGGGACTGTGCAAGGGAGAGGCAATTGAACTATTGCCTCAACCTTTAGAGGATTGACCATGATCCCTGTTGTCAAAACTATGAAACCTAGCAGACGAACCGACATCACACAAAAACTGCACTTGTTTGGATTCAAGCGAACCCGATAGTAGCGACATCGCTCAAAGATAATTCAGAGGTGCGTAGGATGATCAACTCTCTTACGAGATCGTGATGATAAATCATTGAGATAAGCCTCGACTATGTGTCTTAGGTCAGGGAAAGCGAAAGACATGGCCCGCTGAAAAGTGGCTCCAACATTCTTGAGGCCAAAAGGCAACTTTCGATAAGCAAATGTACCCCATGGACAGATAAAAGTTGTTTTATGCTGGTCTTCAGGCTTAATATGTATCTGATTGTATCCTGAAAAACCATCCATGAAAGAAAAGACCTCACAGCCTGCACATTCATCAATGATCTGGTCAATGAACGGGGTGGGGAAATTATCCTTGGGACAAGCCTTATTCAGATCATGAAAGTCCATACATACGCGAATCGTTCCCTATTTTTTATTGACCGGAACAGGATTTGACACCCATTGAGTCAACTGAATGGGGTAGATGAAACCAGTTTTGAGTAGTTTCTCTACTTCAGCCTTAATAGTTGCTGCTTTCCTAGGATTTACCGGATGAAGCTTCTGCCGGACCGACTTAGCATCAGGATACGTCGTTATTTCGTGTTCAACGTTTGTTGGATCTATGCCTGGAATTTCCTTGTAAGACTAGGAAAAAATGTCGCAAAATTCTTTAAATAAATCTGTATAGATCTAAATTTCCTTGGGGGAGCAGTCCGCTCTGACAAAGACATTCTCCACGACGCTAGGGGTTTTGGAGATGTCAATAGGTATCATTTTAGTGATTGTTTCCATATTACCCTCGACATAAGCTACGTGCATAGCCAAAGGATTGATAGGACAAGACCTATCTCCAGTCATAGTCAACATGAATTATCCTGCCTCTATTCTTCTTAACTTCGGGAGAAAATAAGATCTGTGATGGAGATCATCCTAGGGTTTGTCCGTTCTAGTCAATGCCTCAATAATCGCCTTGTCTGAAGGAAATACCAAGTCTAAAGAATCAGTAGTGGCAAGGGAATATTGAGCCCAAATAGGCTCGAGAACTGGATCTAACTCCTATGCGAGAGTCGAATCGGGGTCAACGGAAGTTTGCTGGACTATAGAGTATGCAAATTTTTCCGCGGACAAGGGCATGGCCATGCCATGATGCCCTGTCCCTTTCATCGTGGCCGATGGGGAAGGAAGAGTCCACAGATCATTAAATTAAGTCGTACGGAATGACGACACTTGGAAAAATTCATCCTTAGGCTGGTCGGGGACAGTCAATATGAACTTGACATTGCCGGAAGGAAGCGGGTAATCGAAAGTACCCATCAAAGGTGGGCACAAACCAACCCCTACGTTGATGATGCCGGGTTGAGGGTTATCAATCATCTGGACCGTGGATGCCCCTGATGGAGGGTCAGGAAGGGAGAAAGACAACTGATCAATGGACACTATCCGACCCTCGTGTGGAAACAACAAGACTTGGAAAAGTGTAGTGACCACTACATGCATAGCATAGGTCCAACTCCTTCCTAACAAGAGATTGTAGTCGAGAGGTGCATCGACAACTTCAACTTCGATGCACATGGTCTTTTCCCCTAACTGCATGGGGAAAGAAGGGATGATTCCTTGTGGTCTGAACGAACGACCAACAAAAGTGGTAAGAAGAGTAGGTGATAGAGGAAAAATGGGTTGGCTGATGGCCTTCCAACACGCCAACGACATCACGCATGTCGAGGTGCTCTCATCAACCATCGTGTAGAAAATATTCTATGTAAAAGTTTTCGCGGTGTAAGCCACTACTATCTGAAATGCTATGTGGTAGGGGAGACGAGATTTTAAGTCGGTTGTATCAAGCATGATTTTCCCTAGATTACAGGTCTCACCAGATCCTAAGGCAACTAACATGGCCTTTTTCTGTGAAGGGCATCTTTGGAGGACCTCTAAAGAGGACATTGCGTAAGGGGTTTGTGACAAATCCTCCACCACAGAGTAGTTCTGGGCAGCCCTCGTGTTTGGATTATGCAAAGCTTTCTTGAACGCCCCTTTCAGGATGCATGTCATTGTTTCACCCATCGTCTTCTCAATCTAGAGAGGAATAGATGGGTTTTCGTCTTCTTTACCCTTTTTAGCAGTGTTTGGAATTCTGTAATCGTGTGCCCTAGTTTCTATGTGAACGTTACCTTTCAACATATAAACATTCGAGGTAGAGGGATTACTAGATGACGAAGGGGGTCCCTGACTGCCCCCATACGCGCTTGAAGAGGATTGAGTTAAAATTTTCCCATGAGGAAATGGGTTCGCTAACACAACAGGCTGCTGCTGTACTAATAAATTTTGGGCCTCCGCAAGCCGAGGGAACAGCTGAGTTGGATGGTCCTCCGTGCAAAGGTTACATGGATACTTCGACTTTCTTTTCTCTATGTTTCCCCCGCTAGCATTGTTGGTGGGTTTCTTATCCCCCTTACCCTTCTTGTTTCTTTGTTATTTCTTGCCGTCAGACTGCTGGTTAACCTTCGGGTTCGTTGACTGCACACTAGTACATCTGACGTTTGAGTAGGGGGAGAAACCGAACTAGTAGTTTGGTTGGCCGCTGTACGCTGTATCGACAATTGTTGCAATTGATTCGACAACTAATCAGTGGGCTTTGCTTGTGCTGAACCAACTATGCCATCGGCATGCGGTCCAGACTTCTGTCTGGCCTTGTCAAGAATGGACCATGGTGCATCTAGAAAAACTTCATAAAGTAAACTCGACTGAGAGTATATTAGTTCTAACTGTTGAGCTCTCATTATTGCTTCTTCCTTGGAAAACAGTCCCGACATTGCTACGTCCTTGGATAACTGGGGTACCAAAGACTTAAGGAACCACTCTAGCAGGAAAGCCGGTGGGACTGGTACTTTGATCAAACTCTTTCGACACTGCCATTCTCGGATGTGATCCGAGATATGGTCAACCTTTGTTTGCTCAAAGTTGGCCAACAATTTGGTGCTGACATCGTATCTCATAGGTATTTGAAAATGGTTTAGAAAAACCATTGCCAACTCACCAAAATTAGAGTATCATGAGCGGTCGAGTGCGACGTACCATTTCGCAAAACTCCCAATAAGAGTGCGTTGAAACAGACACAAATGAATAGAGTCGTCTCACAATGAGTTCGATGATCACCATAGGTGAAAGGTGGTCACATGATTGCCTGGATCTTCGTTAGGCTTAACTTCGAACTTCAAAATGTTTGAGGGCAACTTTGTCGGCATAGGAGGACAACGAGGATCGTGACAGATTAGGTCATTTAACAATCTTGACAAGTCTGGCAAATGCAACGTTGCCAGAAATGGTATCTTAGGCTATTGACTATGTATAGGGAAAAAGGATCCTGGAGTTTGACTGGCACCAGGTTGCTAGGAAAAGTTAGGTTGTTGACTAGGTTTCTGGTAAATACAATGGCCTTGGCCAACGAACGGATACTATGTTTGTTGGGAAATCATCAGTTGATTCCCATAGTTGGATGTTGAGGGCTGGGCGGGGATTGTTCCCTGTGTAGTGTTCCAAATATTCTGGAAAGGGTTTCCCCCTTTCGATCTGACGGACATAGGTACTGAGCCTTGCCCGGGGTTCCATTGACCATGGAAGGAGTTTCCCCCGGTCGACATCCCCGACAAGGGAACTGCTCCCTGCCACAGATTCCAGAGTCCTTGTGAGGAGAAGACTCATGTGTGTGCCCTCTGTGTAGGAATAGTACCCCGCACATGATTTGGTTGTCCAAAACTAGGGTTTCCTCTAATCGAGACGACAACTGAAGATAAAGTGTTATTTCCAAACACGTCGAACAAAGAGAATGAAATTAAACCCACTGACGTGGTGTATGAAGAATGTCCTTGACTACCTGGTCCAAACAAGCTGTAGTTCGTGTTCGACCAGACAAGCTATTGAGGATCACTACCTAGCGAGGGGGACGACTGAGGTATATGATCCCCCGTCGTAAGGAAAAGTGTTATAGGGGTCTGAGGTGCCCCCCATGGACCCTTGCAGAGGAGCGTTTGAGCTCCCTGCCCCTAGTCCCATGGTCTGTAGGGTGGAGTAGTAGAGGATGGAGTTCGTATCAAATCCAGGCATCCCGTATGAAAATGAAGGGCCCATCACACTTTGTTTGAAGAGAGCAGTGATCGCCTCCATAGACGGAATTATACCACTACACGAGGTAGAGGCAGTCGAGATCATCGTGGTCCGGACCGATGAAGGTGGGTTAGGATGCAAAATTCCCCCTGTGGTGGAAGCCATAGAGGGAGTATGAGGACTCCCAGATGAAGTAGCAGTGTTTGATTCCATCACTGCTTGCAAGACTATTTGACGCCCGCGATGAGTTACCCTTGGGAGGACAACTTGTACCACGACGGGCCCCGACAAGTTGGTGATTGAAGAATTGGCTGGCCCGAGAGCTTCCACTCCAAGGTCAGAAATAATAGGATCCTATTAATTTGAGTGTTCTCCTCTCAGGGATGGATCAGGTACAGTTTCCTGCGACCTGATTGCCTCAGATGACCCTTGCTGGTCAAGTCTTCACCGTAACGGTGGCGGTGGTGGCTCCAATGCAACTGATGGTAGGCCCAAAATCCTTCGCGACTGACGGAGCTCTTGATCTTCCACTTTGTGTGAAGATCAAAGACATGGTAAGGATTTTACTAATGTTGAAAACCAACACACACTAGAAAATTTCCTACAAGATAAAACAAGCAAACCACTAACTAGTTGGAAGAACAGTTTCACCAGCCAACACTAGAGAAACTTACCGGTGCAAGTGAAACTTGAACACAAAAGCACCCTCTGGGTATACTCTGCAAAGCGTGGCCCGATGTATTCCCTAGGTACTGCGACATACCCCTGTAGTCACCTGTGTAAGTTCCTAAAATAAAGGCAACTAGGTTGCCATCTCGTTAATAGTCACCAGGAGGGTACAATCGACAGTCGGGTGGACTGCAATGAGTAGGGTATCAAGCCCGAAACCTATCGAGGGTATAAAAAGAAAGTGTTCTAGAAGATGAATGAGGACCTCAAACGAATTCAAGATCCATGAAGCTCCATTGCAAATGCGACCAACAGAATCCCAAGATAAGTCCTCTATATGCATTCCCCACTATGCTTGGCTCGGCTTTGGAGGGGTTATATTCGCTACCTTTCCGCAAGCAACCTCGTGTTTAACCCCTGTGTTAGAAGGGGGTCCCAAATAAATTTCATGTTTACTGGACTTTTTACACTCCCTAGCACTGACTCCAATGTTTGTTTTTTAAGCCTTGAAGAGTTTCCTCTCCAACCTAAATCAAGGCTCTAGCCCAGACTAGTTGATGGACCCTACAAACATAAAGTCTAGTAAATTTTAATTTAGCGTTAATTTTAAGTGGCTTGTTTTAAGTCAAGGAAGCGACAATGAAACTAGTGGTGGGTTTTAAGAGATGAAAGAGAAGAGCATTAAATGAAACTGAAAGCAAAACTACTTCTTTTGACAAATAAATATTTGCAATTTTAACTCTTTAACCAACTTTTCGTAACTACTTTTTCTAAGATCTTTTAAAGGAAAAACCAAAAACAAGATTTCTCTCGACTATGAGCTGCTTAGTGTTCTAAGCATTCAGTAAAAAACTTAAGAAAAACACTCTTTTTTCCTGACAAGCAATATAATCAACCTAACTACTTAACCAAACTAAGAAATTAAATCCTTATTTTATTTTATTTTAAAATGCTTTAAACAAGAAACTTGAAATAAATTCTTTTTCCTTTTCTTTAGAGCAAGCAAAAGGGAAAAAGTGAAGACAGGACAAGACCAAGAACTGAATTCTGGCCCACTGTGGATCGCAGGGAGTCACTGACGATACCAAACAGGCTGATCAGAGAAGACTCATTGACTCGTCTAAAACCCTTTCAAAGAAAACACAAGAAATCTTTAAAACATAAGAAAACTGACGTCAAACCCAGGCTAAAGACTATAACAACAAAGACCAGTACTTAATCAAGAAACCCCTGAGAAGTATGACTTCAATCAGGGAAGAGGTTGACTGCCTCTTCTTGAAGAAAATATTTCTTGACACAGGCATGCTACCGACACTTAAGCAACCTACGTATGTACATGTGTTGTCTAAAGGCAGGGCGCGTATGTACGCGTGCAGACCCACTACAGGACGCGTACACCTATGCAACTTCTCAAAAAAAAAAACTAACAGGTAGGATAACATGGCAGGGAGTACTGGTATGGAAGAACAAAATCCATTAGAGACTCAACAACTTACAGAAAACTCAAAAAAGGTAATCAAACCAATTAAAACACCCAAAAATATCCCCTAAAACCCAAAAATATCCCCAAAAATAGCACTCTCCTTTCTTAAAAACCCTACCAAAGAAGATCGTCGGACCTTGCCAAATGATAAGGGTGCGACAATCCCTAATTGTTGCATGCTGCACCACAGTGGACTGCAGCATCGTCGCAGACTTCTTGTGTTTAGGGTGCAACGATGCTCAAGCAAAGGAAAAATGTGAAATTCTTGAAGGTTCTAGAATGGAATCTTCGAAAGGATGAGGTGGCCTCCGATCAGTTTGGATCTCACTTGCTTCTCTGATTTAGTGGGATTATCCTAATCCCTTCATCCATCCCTCTTCAATCTATATAAAGAGGGATCTCTCATGGGAAAAGTTAGGCTGGCTTATACATGAAGAATACTGCTAAAGATTGTACTTGTGATAGCTTTGCTTTAGCTTTCCAAGTTAGGTTGTGAATACTCTTCATCAAAGGAATTGGAGAAAAGGTGTGTGTGTTGAAGCAAAGGGCCATTGGAAGGGACCTTGCAAAATCAAGGCATAAGTTGTATTCTCCACTTTCATCAATATAATGAAGTGATACATTTCTTCCCTATAAAAGTGTCTCCCTTATTATTGTATAACTCCTTGATCTTATGCATAGGTTTCATTGGAATATATATATCATTGTTCTCTCTCTTTGCTAGTTTGTGATTCTTAACAGGTTAAACATCCCACAAATCCAAAGATGGAGAAAGGACGACACTAGCGAGGATCAAACGATGTTTAAACGGTACGTCATTTGTCCCTCATTGAACTAGTTTACATTACAATGAAATCTAAGGAGAAGCTTGTATTCTACTATGTTTTGTTCTAATTTCTTGTTGAAGTTAGGGAGATTAGTTTGTGTCAGCACTTACTGATTTTTCTGATAACAAAATTGGCGACCATACTGGGGAACACCCTCTTTTGGTCTTTTCTTCCTTTTTCTTATGGCTTGCCTGCTTTTGGTTGATTTTTCATTCTCTGAGTCATTGGGTGATCCATGTTGACTCCCTGGTCTTGAAAGTTCATTGGGAAAGCTTGTCCTCTGTTCATTTTTCCTTCAATTTCAGTCATCGTTGCACCCTGCTATTAAAACTACTGCAACGATGTCACACTATGTAGTTCTCAATGCCTGCGTTGATCCTTGATTGTCGCACTGTGTCCTTTTGCTTCCTGTGATGATTCCTGAAGAAAGTTTTTGAGTGACAGTCAATTTTTCTCTTTGCCAAGATTTTTGATCATTTCTTGGAATGAGTTTTTGGTCCCGTTGGATGATTATTCAAAGCTTGGTTTGCAATTTTTAAACTAAATTTGATCATTTCTCAAGTGTTGAGAATATTTTTCATAAGCTTCACAATTCTATTTTTCACTTATTGTTGCAAGGGTATAATCTCTAGGTTTCATCCTTGAGTGCTTGTAAGATAAGTTGTTAATGATTTTTTGTGAGTTTTGGATTGTTGTTGATTAGAAAACGATTTTTGGTTTCATTAGACAAATGAGTTTTCTTGCTTTTACATTTTTTGGTTTCATTATGAGTTAAGTTTGGAGAATTGCATTGTGAGTGCATTCATTTTCTTGAACATATTTTTCTTTTTAATTCAGATCTCTATTTTTATTTGAAAAGAAAAAGAATTGAAATCGATCTTTCTATTGGTAGTATTTACAAGAATTTTTTTGCATTCAAGCTTTTGTTTAAAAAGAGAAATTGGAAAATTTGATAGCTTTGATTGTTTGGCATCAAGATTGTTCAAAGATTGAAGGAATTGTGTTTTGCAACTTCTTGTATTCTGGAAAAAGAAAACCTTCTCTCTTATGTAATTAAAGTTCATCGAACAAAAAGATTGCATCTCATCTCTCTTTGCATACTGTTGAGTCAAGGTCAGGCACTTCATCGGTTTCATCTCCGCTTCCTTTTTGAGTTAAACAACATCCATTAAAATTCAACATAATTTTAAAATTTATCTAGTAACTTTTATTTTCTAGAACTCGTATACACCAACATTAGGTTGGGATAACGCTTTGGAATAGGTTGTGAGGAATACTCTCCAAAGCATCAAAACACACAATGGTATCTTGTGATAGAGAGAGTTAAATCCACTTGCTAAATTTTGTCTTAGGAAGCCCTTCTAACACAAGGGTCAATCACGAGGTCGCATTAGGGCCAACAAAGTTACTCACCCTACTTTGTTGGTTTTAGTGTAGTGAATGCATGTATTATTGGGGGTCACTTGAGAAGAAAATCGTGTGCGGACCTTCTCGAGGAGATTTCGGGCTTAGATACCTTGCCCTTGCGCGTATATCAGATTGTCGACTGCTTCCCCAAACATCATTGTCATAATTGGTAACCTTAGTAGCCTATCTCTTTAAGGTCTTCACACGAGGTGAATGTGGAGGGGCAAGTCTTCACGGTACCTGGAATCGACGTTGGCTAAACTCACTCAGGCTCCCTGGAGGGTACACCCACGATTATGTGTGGGATCTTGCACTAGGGTGTAAGTCTGTTAAGCAGGCCGTCAATGTAACTTTTCCAACCGCTTTATCCCAACCCCTTCTTTTCTTGATCTCGCGACGTTGGATTTCATCAACAACTAGTGATTTCGAGATAAGAAGGCTTGTTTGTCTACTTGATATCTAGATTTTATTAGTGAAGTGTTGCTTGTTTCTCTAGTTGGCCATAGATATATTTTATTATTTTTTGGGTGTGGCCAGCATCGACCCTCGCCGTTCACGTAGGATGTAGGGATTTCCTCTGGAAGAACCAGAAGAATACGCCCCCTTGATTCCTAATTCACGAGAGGGTCCTTCTCCTGAAGGAACAATCAATAACGATGTATCCTCTAAGATCAAGAGTTCTACTCCATTGGTTGAATCATCACTCCCTGTAAATTTGTTATTGAATGTTATACAAGACCCGATTTTCCTCAAAATTAACTCTTTGTGAGATGTTGTTGCTGAAGACTATACTAGAATACCTTCGATACCTTTCGTAGATTCTGGTGTGGATGATCCACCATTTCACAGTGAATCATTTAGAACTCTAGTTCACACTTATGGAGTTTTTAATCCTAGTTCAGTCTCAGTCCGTTCTTTTTTGAGGACTGCCTCAGGACATGATATTTTTGATAAACTAGGTATGAGTCCAAACCAACCTATGTCATCACACATACCCGTTACTTCTACTGCTTATACAATACCTCTGAATCATTTTACTGGCACAACAAGCAATTTTGTTACGATTTCAGACCTATTGTTGGTTGGTACACATACAATTCTTCTCCTCTAGCTCACTAGATCTACCACAATCCCACAAGTTACACTTGTTTCTGTCGAACGTTCGGTAACAATTCAATCTCCTATTGGAACGCCACTTTCTCTTAGATCAAATCCGTGACTTCCGCCTGGGTATAACACTCTTAATAGTTCTATTGCTAATCTTAACCAAGGTCCATCCGGAGGACCTAGTCTTTTTGTTCCACCTGGGTATAATCCTGCTAGCATTTTTGTTCCCACTCCTACCCAGGTTCTATTTAGAGGGCCTAGCATTCCTCCACCACCTAGACAATCTAATCATCTTGGCCCAAGTAGCTCCAATTTGCTTGGAGGCACAAGTCATTCTGTTACTTCTAGTTTTCAAATTCATGTTGGAGGTTAACCTCAAGTTGGGGGACAACCCTAAGTTGGGGGTCATAACCTAGTTTACGAGAAATATACACCTGAATTACAAACCCAACCTTGGAATTTTCCTTTCCAAGGAAATCAACAACTTCCTGGGGGGAAAAATCCTCAATTAAATTCTATTGTACCCTCTAATCCCGGGCAGCCTTATCCAGGCACTGTAAATCCTACTCGGGGTCAATGTTTTCAATCTAATTCTCCTTTCTAAGGTGGCATGCCAAATCAACAAAGCAATTTTGGCTACTTGACTCAAAACCCTCCACAACCGAATTTGACTGGACCCTATAACTATTTAAAAACTGCTTATGGTATTACTGGTATACCTACGGGATTGCCTTCCCAAAATTACCAGTTTCCTCAAGTAAACAGACAATTGTCATTTCTAGCTACTTTGGATTTACCGAATTTATCTAGGATTTTGAATGATCCCATCTTGCATTCTCCTTATTGGCCAGTTATACCTGCCAAATTACCATCAGACATTCCCAAGTTTGATGGTCGATTAGGAGAATACCTAAACAATAACATCATGACATTTCATCTTTGGTGTTCATCCAACTGCTTGATGGATGACTCCATCCGATTATGTCTTTTCCAACGCACTCTTACAAGTTTGACTGCCAAATGGTACATTGAATTGGCAAGAGGATTATTCAATGATTTCAACACCTTAGCTATGGATTTCTTGACACATTACCAATTACTGATACAGTATGAGACATGAACGTAAATTTTAAGTTGATTTAAACAATCCTCTTCTACTCACATCTCAGATCATATTCACGAGTGGAGGAGGAGATGACGATTAATAAAATTTCCCCTTCCTAATTAATTATTGGCTGAGTGGTTTACCAAATCACTCATCAGTCCTATAGCCCATGATGTTTCCATGGGAGGTGTTGTCATCGAAAAATAGGCGATCAGTCGTGCTCAATACTTGGATCTCGTTTATTCTCAAATGGGCACGTTATACGAATTGATCCCTGATGCTCCTCACCCATCTACCAATCCAACCCCAATGCTTCCAATATCTTCTCATGCTACTAATGGTGTGATTGGCACTTTTCTATTGAGTCTCAGTAAAAAAAATTCAATCATTCCAATCCCAAACCTACTACTACTAGTGTACAAAATGCTACTCCTCTTGCTCCCTCTCTCGATAAAACCTCTGAAGTCAATACGGTCCAGTCTATGACTACTGGTAAATATTAAAATAAAAATAAAGGGAAGGGTAAGAATAAAGAGGAAAAAACTAATAATCATCAACCCGACAAACCCAAAACTCAACCTGTTGATGACAAAGAAAAGAAAAAAACTCGTTATCCTTGTCTTATCTATGGCGATAACCATTACACAAAAGATTGTCTGAGACGTGCATAAGTTACTAAGTTCCTCCAAGGAACCGAGACTCCCCCTACACCTGTCATTTGTCACAACCTTTTCCTTCTTAGCAACATGACCAATTGGTTATTCATGACCAATCCTCTCCCTCTACCAGCTCTTATGTACTTATGTGTACTGGTGACTCCAATAAAAATGAAATTGCAGTCGCTACTCGAACCAAAGATTAGTCTCCTTCTAAAGAGAAAGTTGATGATCCACCTCCTCCGTTGGCTCAACGTCCTTCATTGACTTTGCCTCCCAATGGTCCTCTTCATATCGAATGACCTAGTCTAGATACATTCATCCATCCACCTCCTAAGGGCGTTGTTCGTAAGTCGTCATTTAACCCACATGCACATGCAACTCAAAACTACAGTATTGTAGAAGACCTTGCATAGGAACTTTCTGCGATGTTGGCTCTCGAAGTCCTTCAAATTTGTCCTACTCAATGGAAGGCACTGTTAAAGGCTATTGGCGGAATCGATCCTACTGATACGAATTTGATAATCTTTGACTTGGAAGATCACATTCCAAGACTCGCTCATCAATTAACTTTTCAAATACAAGTAATTGTGGAAAATAAGAAAATTTGTCGAATAATAGTTGATGGAGGAGGTTCGATTTGCATCATGTCCGTCACTTGTTGGAAAGCCATTGTATCTCCTTCCCTTACCGAGTCACACAACACGTTAAAAGTTTTTAATGGTACAAGGTTTAAACCTTATGGTGTTCTTCCTGCGTTATCTATTGTGTTAGAAGGAAAAATGGTTACTGTTGAGGTTGAAGTGTTTGATGCACCTCTCGATTACAACCTCTTACTTGGCCGTAGTTGGATCGATGTTATGCGAGCAATTGTTTCTACTCTTTTCCATGTGATACATTTCCTTCACCAAGGTAAAGTTTTTACGGTAGATCAACTCACCTTTTTTAGTTTTGATTCACGCACTAGTAACGTTCCATTCATAGCAAAAACACCTCATGGTTACGAGAATTTCGGTGTGGGTCTTTTAAAGGATTCATCGTTAATGGGTACTTTCCCCACTCCACCACCCGATGTTCCTCCTCCTTTTGTCGCTTCTATTAACATGATTTCAACCAGTGTTAGCGAAATCCCTGAGTCCTATGACCCTTGGATAGTACCTAGCTTGGAATAATGTCTTCGTTATGGTGATCACATGCCATTAGGTTCGGTGGAATTGGCCTATCAAGCTATTCAATCGACATCTCCTTCTCCTCATTCCCTCTTTGATATGGAAGACACACCTTGGGATGATGGGCATCATCGTTCCATCCTCTTCCTTGAACCTGAGACTATCGAGAGTTATCAACGGATTTCGAATACGTCTGCAGTTAATAATTTTCCCCCAGTTTCTAAACCAACACGTGATGTTTTGTATGAAGGGAACCTGGGAAATATTTCACCCACCATCCCTCTAGATATTTCCATTAAGCCTGGAATTGTGGAAAATGTTCATATAAGTGCCTCATGTTCTCCCGATGAGATCCAAACTTACAAGGCCCTTTTCCAAGAATTCTGTGATGTATTTGCATGGAGTTACGAAGAGATGCCTGGAATTGATCCAGATATTGTTGTACATGAAATTAAGACATACCCCGACACTAAACACGTTCGACAACGACTTTGCTCATTTCATCCACAAAAAGTTGCTGCAATCAAACTCGAAGTTGAGAAACTTCTTAAAGCTGGTTTTGTGTACCCCGTAGTGTTAACTGATTGGGTGTCCAATCTTGTTCCGATCACGAAGAAACAAGGAATGATCCGTGTTTGTGTTGATTATAGGGATATTAACAAGGATTGTCCTAAAGATAATTATCCAACCCCTTTCGTCGATCAAATTGTTGATGATTGCATCGGAAGTGAAATATTCTCTCTGATGGATGGATTTTCCGGCTATAATCAAATCAATATTTTTATCGCGGATCAACATAAGATCGCTTCTATTTTCCCTTGGGGTACCTTCGTGTACTGTAAAATCCCTTTCGGTCTCAAGAATATTGGTGCGACTTTTCAACACGCTATGTCTTATTCCTTTCATGATATTAAACATATTGTACAACCTTACCTTGATGATTTACCGATGCATTCCATGCATCGACAAGTTCACCCGACACACTTACAATCTATTTTTCTCCAATGTCGATATTACCGCATACGATTGAATCCACATAAATGTGTTTTTTATGTGGAGTCTGGAAGACTTCTAGGATTTATTGTTTCGATGCATGGGATTAGGGTGGATCCATTGAAGGTTGAAGCCATTATCAATTTTCCTCCTCCTTCTACCTTACGCCAACTCCAAAGTTTGCAATGGAAGGAAAACTTTCTACGATGATTCATTCCCAATTATGCTGAACTAACGAAAGGTTTCACTCGACTTCTTAAGAAGGGTCATGATTTTGTGTGGGACGACACTGCCAACAAAGCCTTTGAAGCTTTGAAACTTGCATTAATCCACACACCATTCTTATTTCCCCCCGATTATAGTTGAGATTATTTCTTATACTTGGTTGCCTCGGATCATACCATCACCATGGTTCTAGTCCAAGAGGATGATTCGCACGATGAACATGTCATTTACTATTTAAGTCGGAGTCTTACGACTACCGAAATCAAATACATGCATGTGGAGAAATTGGCCTTGGCGGCTGTTCAAGATGTCCAACGTTTTCGTCACTATATATTATTGCGCAAAACCACGATTATTTCTGATAGCAACCCTATGCAACATATTCTTACATGACAATTTCAAGGGGGAAAATACTCGAAATGGATTGTGATTCTCCAGGAGTTTGATTTGGAATTTGAGAAATCCAAGTCAAATGAATATTTGGTCTTTTCTGAGTTGATATGTGACCTTCCGTCTGCTGATACATAAAATGTGGCAGAAGATTATTTTCCTGATGAATATCTCTTTCTGATCAGTTCAGACGATATATGGTATGAAGACATTATCATTTATCTCCAAAATCAAACTTTCTGGCCCGATATATCTCGTGTATATGATCATCATATTAGGTATCAAGCCCGCCAATATATTATTCTTGGTGATACCCTTTACCATCGTGGTATTGACTCCATGTTTCGACGATGTTGGCACAAGGGAAAGCCCAGGGTTCATCTCTAACAACGCACCAACATGCCCTAACTACTGGCCCTTTCAGAAACACCTGCGAAGCAGATGAAGTCTCACCTGAAGTAGCAATAGGGGGGTTGCAGGACACATGTGTATACAACCAAAGGAAATGCAAAGTGAATCCAGAACAACAACACAAATAACCTAGCCATGATTAACAATATTATGCTTACTTCACGTAGTTATATCTTTGATCTAACATTCACACAATAACAATATAACAAATAGCAAATAATCACAACATCAACCACGGAGACAACAATATTTACATGCTTCATTGTTGATACTGAGAGGGGAGTGAATCAGTATTAGGTACAATTTAAAAACTTTTTCAACTTATACTTAAGCCATTCAATTATATCCAATGAAAAATGAACAATAGTATAAGAGTTACACCAATACACCACAATACACCATGCACAATATATGAGAAATAATCAA
>JZKD02S0422877.1:77266-110088 GCA_000966675.3 Picea glauca | reverse complement strand
TGGGTGTTGTATTTGCATGTGCATTTTCTTTCATGTCCAAATACCTTCATCAATCTTGCGGTCCAAAACCCATGACTAGGGTTGACATCAATGACAACAACCAATCTTCCAACAACCCTCTCCCTAGGGCTACGTCCACAGAACTACACTTCTTGATATATTATATGAAAGCATACAGTTCTATTTGTGCACTAGCTGTTGATTTCTCTCTTCTTTCTCTTTCTCTCCCCTCCCTGCGCACCCAGTTGCAGGGTTGATCTTCGCACCCAGATGAAGATCCAAAATACAGAATGCTCTCACAACACAACACTTCTCTCTCAATACAACAATAGCAATAATGACCAATAGCATGAACCAAAATGATCAATCTCTCCCTCTCTCATATAGATATTTATTTATACATTTACATGACTCTTGGACAACCCTAGATCGAAGCCTAGGTGTCAAAACACTAGATGCAAAAACCCTAGGTCCACTTGACCCGCGTTTTCAGGGCTTCGCTAGCCTCTCTTTCTTTCTTTTCCGCGCGGTTCTCCAAAGCACCAATTGATCTCTTTTTCTGCTTTCTGAGTTGTCCCTGATCCATCTTCTTTATTGATTTGTCTTCCTTGATCTTCTCATTCAACGATTCACTTTCCTTTACTTCACTCCTTCTTTTCCGCTTCTTTAACCACTTCGACCCCTCCTCGGTCTGTGTGCTTTTCGTACTTCTTCTTTTTTATTCCTTATTCCTCACTTTCTTCCTTAATTCATAACCAAGGGCCAACAGGCCCCCAACAATCACCTGTGACTCATCTCGATTCATTGTAGAGTTGAACCTTCTGTATCACTTTGACTGCAAACTACGCAGAGCAGCTTGTGCTTTTTGCTCTATCCCTCCTTGTCGTGTGCAGACTGTCTTTTCTGTGTCTGGCACCCAGTTTCAAATGCACCTGGTGTTAGCACAATATTGGTTTATTCCTCAGCGTTGCATAAGTGGTGCTACCTAATATTTCACAAAGAACATAATCTGCATTTCATTATTCATTTTGGCAAATGAATACAATTGTTACGGGATTTTTATTTGTTTTGGGGAAAATTGAAATTATATTGAGTTATTACCAATATCCAAATTCAAGCATCAAAGAACCCATGGATTTATGCTACTAAATTTCATGCATAAACATAGTCGGGCACTACCTACAGGCGCTGCATAATATTCTGGCAGAGGCTAAATTGTGCAGAGTTATTCTGCCAGTTTTGAGTCACTAATTTAAAACTTGGGTTATGAGCAGTTGAGGATGTATTTTTGAAAACTGGAGGAGGTTTTTGTTAACAACATTCCAAATAATAAAAATATCTCTCAGTTTTTCAAAATGTATTTTGGTTTGAGAGATATTGGATATAGAAGTAGGCGCTGCGTACTCTGCACAGTGGCGCTGCGTACTAATTTCCTATAGCGGTCATGGTTTTGATATTTGCCTTGTTGGGTGGTTGCCACATGTCAAGGAGGTTTTGAATGACTTCTAAAGGATCAATTAGATGTCAAGGGACACCTTCACCTAAAATTTATCTCCAGCAAAGGCTTCATGCAATGAGGTGGAGACATTTTATTAATGACTTGCAACAAATTCCTGAAAATTAGCAGTTTGTTGGATTTTTGTCTCTTTGATTGTTGCCACCTATCTCCTAGGCTTAGAATCCAATGTAGGAGATGGGATTCGACCTCCTTAGTTCATTTGGATGCTATTGTCTATTTAAATAAGGAAATATCTCTTGTAGAGGGGGATTCATGAGCCAAGAGAGGCTAGAGAGGGATGAGCTAAGAGAGGCTAGAGAGAGTAGGAATAAGTAGTTTTCTGTGTGTGTTCATTTGTAAGCCTGTGGGAATTTTAGGATTGTAAGCATTGTTGCTATTGGAGACTCATGAGAGATGTGATTTCAGATTGTAAATCTTCTTTTATATTTCTTCTTATTTGAATATATTGCATATTTGAGGATCAAAGGCTGTCAATGATTTATGGATCCCTAAGCAACAGAGGATCTGCTGTATTTTTCCCATCCATCATTGTTTATATTCAAGTATTTTTTGATTCATTGAATTGAGAGGATACATATTTACTGAACATTCTATCTTATGTTTTCCTTCTTCATTTCTTCCACCTATCAGCATATAATCTTGTTTTCTGTTAAGCAGCTTTTGTGCCTTCGATGAGTGGGATTTTTGTGACTCCATTGCCCATTGGTGTAGCCTACTGATCTGCAGTTTGTTTCCCTCTCTCTTTCTTTATCCATCTTGCTGATCTACCTATCCAAAACCTAAGTTATCTTTTACATTCTGATGGGTGCTGAGCTTACACTTTAGCAGTCAAAGTGTGACTTTCAGTGCTAACACCTGGTACCTAGACCCTTCTTCCTTACTTTACTGAGAGCTGCGAGGCATCTGGTTGGAACAATACAGATTCAACCGGATCCCATTCACTAAACCTTCCTTCCATTCTCCATTCAGTGTCTTCAACTGCACAACTCCTTCTTCTGTAACATAGATGACCTCATATGGCCCAAGTCAATGTGTCCTCAACTTCCCTGGATGCTTCATGAACTTGTTGTCATATACCAGTACCAAATCTCCTTGTTTGAATGCTTTATTCTTGATATGCCTGTCATGGTAGGCCTTTTCTTGGTATTTTTGTATCTGTTGATGAAATCCTGTGAGAAACTTGTCTTCCTCTAGTTCCATCAACTGCGCAAGTCTCTCTTGAACAATGCCAGTGTCATCCATATCTGTAAATGCTGTAATTCTTAAGCTAGGTACCAAATATTCCATGGGTACCACTTCTTCCAAGCCATAAAATAGCTTAAAGGGAGTTTGCATTGTCAACTTCTTGCAAGTAGTTCGATAAGCCCATAACACTGCTGGTATTCTCAAATCCCAATCATCCCAATAATCTCCAACATTTGCTAATTTAGGTGTTTTTTCTATTCCAATATTAACTTTCTTGATTTTAATGGGCTTTCCAATAAAGCTTAATTCGATCCTTGGCCCTTCTATGTCTCTTTGTCCTTCAGTTTCTGTGATGTTCACATTCCTAGGATCATCATCTTCATCAACATTTATATTGTAACAATCATGTAATCTCTAAAAAGGTGTAGTCCATTCATATTTTTCTTGTTACAAAGGGAGGTTAGGTGCCTCCTCAAAACCTTCTATCTTATAACTTGTAAATCCTGATCTATTATGGGGTACTGAATCTCAAATAAAAACGTAGCTATAAATTTATGGGTCATACCGTACCAATCTGAAGTGGTGAGGTGCAGTTCCGCTTGAAGATACTAGTTGATAGGCATTGTATCCAAAGTGTTGATGAACTTATGCACACATTCTTCCTTAGGAATTCTTCTCTAGGATTCCTCACAACTTCGTACATGGTCTTTCAAACAACTCTGACTTGTGTATCGAACTTCAGAACCCTCAACCTAGTCTGAAAAGCGCACTGTCATCAAAGTGCGAAATTGTACCCACTTCGCGATGTTCTTCTTGTGTGTTCCCCACTATCTCACTGGAGTTTCTTTCAAGGCTTCCTCTAGTGCCAACAACCTCTGTTTTACTGGTACAATTTCTTCAAATTCCAATAGAAAAGTTTCTAAATGATTCAAACCATCAAATGTGGGCAGATTAATTACTTCTGTGCCAATCCAACGAACTACCTTGGTCAATCTGGCACATCTCCATGTAGAGACTTCATACATTATGTTCTACCAATTCTCTAGTTCTTCTTCTAAGTCTGATGAGTAGGCACTTTCACTTCGCCAACTCAAATTCCCGTCTGTTGTAGGAATGTAAAAAATCAGGATAAGGACAACTCAATCTGTTAAGGATGTCTACAAGCTCAATCACTTCGAAGTCTACAAATGTCCTTACCCCGTCGATGTTCACAGGGACATGCTCCAATATTCCAAAGGGGCTCACCGCCTGCTGATTAGCCATCCTAAGCCTGATAGGAGAGTAAATTAGCTTGGGTTTTCCCATCAGTGCCCAAGTCTGCTTCATCATAACATTGACTTTTGACCCCAAGTCGAGGACCACATAATCTATGTCATAGTCTCCAATCTGAACATTAAGGTGTAGTTCCTTATTTTTCCTCCTCTTCCTTGATACTTGATTTACAAACCTACTCAACATAGGGTCCACTCTTCCTATCTCATATTGTCTTATTAGGTGTTGTAGTTCTTGCACAACTCTTTCATCTTTAATTAAATCCATAAAGGTATACAAGAAACTTACAAGCTTGCTTACCTCTTTTCCATCTTCGGTTGAGGCAGGCTGATCAAATGCCAGAGGCATTCCACATTCTCTCACTTCTGGTTGTGCCTTAGATGAATAAGTCTGTTCTCCTCCAAATTCTCTTCTTGCCTCTTCAAATGTATGCTTTTCCTTCCTTGGATCAAACAACTGTGTCTTCTCTGCAACTATTCTGATCCCTGATCCCTCTGTAGTATTTTCTGGAGTCATCCTGTCTTCTCCTGTAACAACGCCTCCTCTCGTGATAACAACGACTCTGGGATCCTCTCCATGAGGTTCAACTGATATCAGTTTTACTTGTTGGTTCTCACCCCGTCTTTCATGAAGTTTAGCCAACAATGTTGGAAAACCTTCAATAACATGTTCAAATGAATTGCAGTAGCTACAAGTGGTACAAGGGTTCTTAAAATTCCTTGCCAAGTGACTTGGCTAGGCATAGTTATAACAAATGATCTGACCTCGACCTCGACCCATGCCTCCTCCTCATCCTCTTCCTATGAATCCACCATGAGGGTTGAAGTTTCCTCTTCCTGGGGAGTTAAACTGAGCAGTGTTTCCTTCTTGCTATATCTCTCCTTGAATTCTATATGTATCCTTTGATCTTTTATGCATGAGGTCATAAGCCCTACAATCCTTCTCATCATGCCCCACAGACTTACATAATGTGAAATACAGATTTGTGGGTTTCTGGACATATTTTTGCATAAAATAACATTCACTAGGGCGATGTCTATTTCTACATACCTCACACTAGGGTAGAGTAACCTACTTTAAAGGGTTCAAAGATCCAGAGGCCAAGTATTCATTAAATAGGGGACAATTCTCCTTATCACATCCCTCTGATTTACATCTGATACACCATATGTCTTCTCTTTTATCTGTTCCTTTTTCTTTCTTCATGTCTTCGACCTGCAGAGATAAGCTAGTTAGCTGACTCAAAATTTGACTCATACTTGAGCTATATTTTCCCATAGGGGATGATTCTAGTTTCATGGTGATCTCCAGTGCCTCAGCATGCAAAGCGACCTTCTGCTGCATCAAAGGAACTCTGATGTGTGGCAAGAGGGCATCAATGAAACATTCCTTGTTTTGTTTGTCTGGAATTTGAAAACTCAAATGACCTGTCAGGGTCTTAAATCTCTGATCAAACTCCCAAATAGGTTCAACTACCTTCTGTTTGATTTCTTTCAGCTCTGTAATACACTGCGACTCCGACTTGGGTTTATTGAATTATGCACTCAACGCAGTCTTGATATCGATCATCGGTTTAGGCTGTGCAACTCCTTTAACAAACTTCATGTACCAGCTTAGTGCCCGGTCTCTCAAGGTAGTACTAAACTGAGCTTTCTTAACAACTTCGTCATTGAATTTTCTAATACTCCATACAAATTCACATAAGAACCAATGCTGGTCGAGATCCTCAGATTCATCTCCTCTAAATATAGGTAACCTCATCTCGTCTACCATAGATCTTCCTAGGTTTCTTGACTGAGTATGTACTGAACTGCTTGTACTAGTGCTCTGAGTGCTCTGATAACTTAGGTTACTCTGGTTACTTAATGCTGCTAAAACAACAGGAGTAGTAGTAGTACTTACTTTGACGGTAGGCGTAGTCCCTGAAGTTCTCGATTCTTCCCGGCAAGGTTCTTCAGTCTTCCCTTCCTCTACCCTAGCAAACTCTGAATACTCCTCGTTCAATATCTCTTCTTCTTATCCACTGTAGAACCCTTCATCCTGTGCTAATGGTTCATGATTCTTCTCAAACAAGTTCACAAGAGGAACCTCTTTGAATGATATCCCATTGTGCATGTGTCCAACCTTTGTATCATTGTCGCTGTCTGATTTCTTGAACATTAAATTTAAAAATTTGACCGACTACTGTATCTTCAAGATGTTCTTCTCATGCAATAACATATTGTTCTTCAACTTCAAAAAGTGTAAAAAATTCCCTCTAGGTCCCTTAAAGAAATACCTCTCTGCTTGGCTATACGATTCCACTCTGTCAATAACAAACTCAGTAATATATCCTCCAATAGTGCTATCAAACCAATGATCTACTTCTCTTGACACGATGTTATCAACTCTCTTGACCTTCTTGATCAGCACCGATGTCCAAACCACAGGTGGTCTAGATATGACTTCAAACTGGGTATCTACTAATCTGGCTAACCACTCATATAACTCCTTATGAACTCCTCCAAATAAAATCTTGTGTATATCAGTAAAGATATACCTTCCCAACCAATCCTATGTACTAATATTAGGGTTCTTGTTCTGAGCTTCAGCGAAGTCCCTCTCTTGTTCTTCTATCCAATTCCGAATCTTTGTCTTCGATGGAAACCACCTTGACATTCCCTCAAGAATATCCAGGTCCCAACAACAGAACCATTTGTTGGCACAAGGGCAGACCCAGGGTTCAATTCTAACAGTGCACCAACAAGCCCTAACTACTGGCCCTTTCGGAAACACCTGCAAAGCATATGAAGTCTCACCCGAAGTAGCAATAGGGGGGTTGTAGGAAACAAGTGTCTACAACCAAAGGAAATGCAAAGTGAATCTGGAAAAACAACGCAGATAACCTAGCTGTGCTTAACAATATTATGCTTACTTCACGTAGTTATATCTCTGATTTAACATTCATGCAATAACAATATAACAGATAGAAAATAATCACAACATCAACCACATAGACAACAATATTTACGTGGTTCACCCTCTCCCTAGGGCTACGTCCACAAAACTGTGCTTCTTGATATATTAGATGAAAGCATATAGTTCTATCTACGCACTAGATGCAAATTTCTCTCTTCTTTCTCTTTCTCTCCCCTCCCTACGCACCCAGCTGAAGATCTAGAATACAGAATGCTCTCACAACACAACACTTCTCTCTCTCAATACAACAGTAGAAATAATGACCAATAGCATGAACCACAATGACCGATCCTTCCCTCTCTCATATAGATCTTTATTTATACATTTACAAGACTCTTGGACAACCCTAGATCGAAGCCTAGGTGTCAAAACCCTATATGCCAAAACCCTAGGTCCACTTGACCCACATTTTCAAGGCTTCGCCAACCCATCTTTCCTTCTTTCCGCGTGGTGCTCCAAAGCACCCATTGGTCTCTTTTTCCACTTTCTGAGTTGTCCATGATCCATATTCTTTACTGATCTTTCTTCCTTGATCTTCTCATTCAACGATTCACTTTCCTTTACTTCGCTCCTTCTTTAACCACTTCGACCCCTCCTCGGTCTGTGTGCTTTCCGCGCTCTTCATACTTCGTCTTTCTTCTTCCTTATTCCTTGATTTCTTCCTTAATTCATACCCAAGGGCCAACATAAAATGTCTAACATATGATGAAGCTAAGAAAGAAATAAATTACTATCATTCTGGATCATGTGGCATTCATATGTCTGGGTATGCCACTGCCCAAAAGATCCTACGAGCTGGTTACTTTTGGCCTTCACTTTTCAAACATTGCATTCTCACAGTTCAGAAATGCCACACTTGTCAAACCTATAATAATAAGATTCGATCTCTTCCTGCTCCTCTTTATCCTGTAGTTTCTGTGGGTCCATTCGCTAAATGAGGCATTGAATTCATGACATGTAACCCTCACTCGGTCGGGGGACATGGATACATCATTGTAGTTGTAGGTTATTTCATTAAATGGGTCGATGCAATGCCTATATTTTATAACACCGAAACAACTGCAACACTGTTCATATTCATTAATATCATCACTAGGTTTGGTGTCCCTCAAGCCATCGTCACCAACCATGGCACCCATTTCACAATTTTATGATGTTTGAGCTTACTGATAAATTGGGTTTACGACACGAAAACTCAACCCCTTATTATCCATAGGCCAATGACTAAGTTGAAGCAATCAACAAAGTTTTAACTACTATGCTTCGAAGGATGGTAGGGATTCACAACTCAAGTTGGCATACAATACGTTTTTCGACATTATGGGCCTATTAGACGTCAGTTAAATCTTCTACAGAGTTCACGCCTTTCCAATTAGTGTATGGTATCAAAGAAGTTTTTCCGATTGAATGTGAAATCCTGTCTCTGAAACTAGCTGTCAAACTTCTCCCCAACAACACAACCGAAGAAGAACGTCTCTTGTATTTAATGCAATTAGACGAGACTTGTCGTGATGCTGTGTTAGTAATAGAAACCCAGAAGAAACAAGTCAAGGTTCAATACGACAAACATGTTAAAACTCATTTTTTTTTTTTTCTGAAGGCAATTTGGTTCTTATGTATGACCAAGATCGTGATTTGTAGGGGTAGGTAAATTCGAGCCCATGTGGCGTGGCCCTTATATCGTTAAATGAGTGTTAGAGAAAGGGGATTACGAGCTAGTTGATTATGATGGAATTCCTTTGGGTGAAACCAAAAATGGGCTTTACCTAAAGAAGTATTATGCTTAAAGTGTTTTTGCATGAGTGCTTTGTACTTTAATGTATCATACTCTAGTGTGATTTTTGTCATTTCTTTTTTTTCCCTCAAACTGCTTACCTTGCCTTGTGCTTGGTTTCCATATGTCGGCATTCTCGGTACCCCATATTGGATTTGCTGATGGTGCTAGTCGCAGTACTCAAAATATAGCATTTGTTGCATGGGAAATCTATGCACCTACAGACGAGTTGATCAGTTACATGGAATTTTCCTTGGTCATGCAATTAATAATATTGCATAATATAGTGCATTTATTGAGTTATTAACTGATGCCATTTCATTTGGCATCCCTCATCTAATTGTACGTCTTGATTCTCAACTCGTGGTGCTGCAAATAAGCAACATTTATTCCATCTGAAGTCCTACACTATCACATGTTTATATTATGGTAGTTGCGGGAGGTATTAACCTCCACATGTAACTCTACCAAGAAAAGAATATTTCGGGAAGCAAGAAGAAACCCTAAAGCATTGGACATAACCCTAGAAGACAAGTCAACTAAAGGAAATATGTAATATTGAGTTTTTAGCCTCCATAATGAGAAGTCAACCCAGACAGCTAAATAGGAGCAGTATAAATACAGGACGCCAAAGCTCATTTGAGAGACACAACTCGCAACTGCAGAAATATAGTGTGCACTACAGAAATTCAGCAAGTGTGCAATTCTGGAGAGTAGTTGTAGCTGTAGCTACTGCAACTAGTATTTTCAGTTTTAGGATTGGATTTTCTCTTGGTTATGGTTTGTACTTTCTGCTTGGTACGCTATCTCTGGAGAGTGGTATGCTACCTTGATTGGCTTTTGGGCCTAGGGTTTTCTTCCATAATTATTCTCTCTGTCAAGGTTAAGGTGCTCAGGGGTGGCTTCAGCCTATGGTTGGGTGACAATATTGCTATATTGTCTATGGTTAAACAAGCACACCTATTATTTATAACAAGTTATGGGCCCACACTATATTCAAAAAGTCTAACCGCTGGAAGATAGATTGGGAGGATTTACTTAGTTACAATTGCAGTTGCAGTCAAAGTTTTTGTTGCAACAACGAAACCCTAACCCTCTTGTTGAGGCACCTTAAGTGAATATATTGACCTAATTTCTGGATAGCCTAATGCTCCCTAACCTAGCGCACCTCCTGGTACTCTCAGCAAGCTAAGACATCAAGTTTGATTTTTTGGTCAAAGTTAAAGGTTGACCAAGTCAAAGTAGTCATGACCTACTCTATGAAGTCAAAAAAAAAGTTAGAAGGGGCTTCTAACTTCGAAGCATGAAAGATACAGATTGATCTCACCCTTTCCAAGAATAAAGTGTTGGATATCGTGAAAGGAATGATCGTGGAACCACCATTTGAAGAAGGAGAAGATAAGGAACCTCAGAATGTTACAGTTATGGAGAAGTTCAAAGACAATGACATCAATACCATGAGTATCATAGTGAAATCTGTAAAAGACCACTTGATACTCTACATCTCTCATCTTGACTCATCTAAGAAGATGTACGATGCCCTAACTAACCTCTTCTCAGTCAGAAAAATTGGACAAGTAATGAGTCTGAAGAATGAGCTCCGTGACATGAAACTGAATGACGATGACAACATAACATCATACCTTGTGATAATCTCTCAGTTAAGAGATCAACTACAATCTATTGAAGAAATCATTTTAGAGAAGGAACTGGTAAATATAGTACTCAATGGTCTTCCCAAGACATGGGATGCATTTGCCGCAAGCATGAACACAAGAAAGGAGTCTCCCACATTTGAAGAACTTTGGACTTGCTGTGCACAAGAAGAATTAAGGATTAATTCAAAAGAGAAATCCCAAAAGAAATACGACGATCAAACTTTCACAACAAAGTTCAAGAATTTTAGGAATAAGAAGAAGTTTGGCTCAAGGAAAAAACCAAATCAAGAAAATGATATATAAAAGATACAATGCTTCAACTGTCGAAAATATTGTCACTACAGGAACCACTGTCCTGATTTAAATAAAAGGAAGGAAACAGTGGAAGCAACAGTTTCCGAAGAAAGGGAACCTTCAAAGAAAGTCAAGAAGGATAAAACAAACTTCTTTTTCCAAGTCAAGGTAACAATATTCTTCAAAGCTCTTGTACATACCATGTTTACATAGTTCCTGTACATATCATTTACATCTATTTCTTAGAAGAAAATATGTTCAAGGGAAACAATACCCATGGAAGAATAAAAGTATAAGGATTGCTATCACGATGAATACAAATCAAGTAATACACATGAAAAGATGAAGTATGTTGACAATATTTGGTAAGAATTCTTGTGGAAGCTATTATATAAGTAAAAATTGCCAGATAAGATGAAATCAGGATCAAACCTGAAGAGACCCAGAAGAAGTCAAAACAGAAAGAAGATAACAACCAAGAGGAAATTAGAAAAAGACTTGTGATACCTTGCATAAGGCAATAAGAATGCAGACGAAAGCGTGGACTATCTTAGATGGAGGGAAATGATTACATAATTCCAAAAGAAGAGCATGCATTCATGCATGAAGCAAGGATTAGGAGGGATCTAATCCTAAACAATATGATCCATTGAGGATTATGAAGTATCTATCCATGTTCTCATTGAAAGTAGCAGCCATGAAAAGCAACACGTGTTCAGTTTGACTCTAGAAAACGTCTTCTTCGAAAAGAAGCCTTAAAGTATCATGGTTTTCCATCTACATCCATGATCCTATGATGAAAGGAAGAAGTTGGAATCTTCAAGGAATGAAAACTATAGAATACCCATGGACCCAAGAACTAAAGAGAGACATGAGGAAGAACATGAAGATTCCAAGAAAGAAAGAAAATCTAGAACAAACAGTTATTATAACGAGAATCACAAGACTACCAGCTTGGTTTGAACTCACTAAGAAGAAATCGAGAAGAAGAAATGGAATTTATGATAAAGAACAGTGTGAAAAAGACTTAGGAATGGAAGCATTGCAAGATTCATAAGTTCTTCCAGAAGGAGGGAGAAGACTATGACAACATCTTGTTCCAGATATACCTCTTGTAGTATCCATGAATTGGAATTTACATGTAAAAGACTGTTCTTCCCGATAAAGAAAGTGAGAAAGAAGATTATACCAGAAAGAGACCCATGTATGTAGATATAAGAAGACCTTGTATGGATTCTGTTAGCACTAGAAGTCACCTCCAGATTGCATTGGAGGTAAGCCCAATACCCATCAGTTTTTTATGTCATAATGAATAAATTTAAAGGGGGTCGAATGGGCGCAAACTCAAGAAAATATCGTTTTAACTTAGAAAACTGGGCCAGCATGCACAAGCAGGTGAGGTCTTGATTCAACTTCATTCAATAAGTTGAGCTTAAGTGTGAGCAGAGGGAAGACTTGGTGAGAAATATGAACGAGACTGCTATGGGCATCAGGCCTTCCAACAACTTAGAGAGGAAACACTCAAACTCAAGAGAAATCTTGAGCTCGAGCTTCCGAAACTGAAATATGGTGCAAGCAACACAATTAAAACAACATAATAATCAAACCTTCATTATCTTGCAACTGCAACAACTCGACTGGATCATCCATTCCCGAGCCATTCAGCGTAAGAAGGGAAAAGATAACATAAGAAACTGGTTCAATCTGGCCACGATGCCACTGTGATCAAACCTACATCACAACAACATAACTACCCTTGACTGGATCATCCATGCCCGAGTGTTCTAACACAACTATTACAGAGAAATGGAAAGGAAGATGACTTTCATTAAACAAAAAATCCCAAATACAGATACATAACCAGAAGCACTAGAGCTTCATCAAAACTTTACAATGCGGGAGCCTAGCTCAACCATCGACCTTAACAAAATATCAAAACTGCCTATATATACTAAAAATATTGCAACCACCAGGAGTGTGATCGGACCACCACATTAATGTTTTCATTCGGTGCCTACTCTGTCATATTGTGCAAACCTCCTCATGTCATATGTGAGCCAGGCGCAGTTATGTGCTTTACATAAAAATATGTCCATAAGGAAGCTTCAGATTGACAGTCTGCCTTTACGGCTGCTCTTTGCATATTTTCCATTTATGGGGTGAGACGAGGTCTCAACTGCCACCTCACTTCATTAACTTCCTTTTCTTGATATTGAAATGTGGCTGAATGCCCACGGGGCGACCACACATTGCTCTTGGATATGACGCTATATAAACACATGATTGCGGGGCCGCTCAAAGGTGGTTTGGGTTCACACCACTTTTGAGCCCCCAATCCACCACCTTTTTCCATGTATTACTTTTTCCAAACCATGGCTTCAATTTCGGGACCGCTCAAGAAAATTATCGCTCGAGCATGTCGCGTCCCCGCAATGGACTGTGGCCGTCGATATTATGATCTTGGGCGAGGATTTACGATCAGTGGCTCAAATCTTCCCTCTTCAGATCAATGGATCATATCTTCCCTTTTTGAATCGACGATCGAGATCTGCTTCAGGACTTCGGGCTTCGACCTTTCTCATGGCGCTATACTTTGTGTAATTTTGAAATCTTGAATACCCGGGGGTCGTTAATCTAGAATGCTCCTGGAATCTCCTCTGCTGACAAAATTCAACCTGTCTATTTGTATTTTAAGCCTGAAATGAGCTGCTCTGCATTATGCACTCGAATGCTTCCTATGCAGACCACGAACTTGGATGACTTGCTTCCCTTGACAACTATATGTGATAACATTTGGCTCCAAAGGGGATGGCATGCTCCCTACGAGCTGCCAAGAAAAAGTAGTTCCAGTCGCCTTCTGCATTGGGCTATGGATTCATGCTCAAAAAACATCCTGCTGAGGATTAAAGGATGAAAAGCACACTATCCTAAAAATGAAATCAAAATACATGGGCTCCAAAGGAGCTTATTTATGTACATTCCTAGACTAATTGATTTTTTACATAGTGCTAGGTGAAAGAAAACTTCCACCATAGCCATTCAAGTAACTTCCTAACTGGAAGCTCCTTCACTCTGTCCGTTATTAGTAACAAATGTTGCAACCGTGACAGTAGAGAGGTTACATCCTTTAGCTTTCCTCCTAATGCTAAGGTTAGGATAAAGCTGAGTGGCTTCAAAACATGAAGGAAATACAACTCCATGTATTCCTTCACAGGCTCATAGGCCAAGCGACAAAATCCATAAAATTTATAATAGGAAACCTGCTCTGTCACACAACTGCTCACACATGGCTGAATATCTCTGGTAGGCACAGGTGGATGAGAAACTAATGTAGTCTGACTGACCTCAGATGATGGTTTCTCACTTACAGGCTCTGGACAGGAGATAAACTGCTCCTGCTGCTGCTCCTTTACATGTTGCTCTGTGTTTTCTACGAGTCTAGGATAACCGATTTCCACCCGATGCTTTTCCTTAATTAATAAAGGAAAAGGCTCTATAGTGTGGTCTTGGAAACCTTTCATAACACCATACTCACCTGTGAGTATTGGTGAAGTAATGCAATTTGAAAATTTCAGAAAATCTGAAATATATGACTCCATGTATCTGGCCACAGGATCATGAATAATGTGACATAATCCTAGCTGCTTTAGAAGACCAAGCTGCTCCTCTATAAAATTCTCTCTGTTTGCAAATAAATGCCCTCCTTGTTCTTTTGAAACCAACTCTTGATCATTAACAATTGCTGTCTCTTCTTCATAAGAATGGTCACAAGATAAAGGTGCAGCATGATTTAGAACATCAAAACTATGATCGGCCAAGAACATACAATTATCTATGCAATCAGCCACTGCTACATGCTCAAAATGTTCTAGAAACTGATCATAAGATTGATATGCAGTCCTACCCATAGAAAAATCTGCAAATGTTGAAGAACCTGATTCCAACTGTGAATCATACCTACTTCCTTGTTGTTGTTCTAGATCTGATTCATATTCACTATCTTCTTGCTCAGAATCTGAAACAGATTGACAGTCTTCTTGCTCATGTACATGCTACTTTTTGAGATATGCCTACCTATGAACCCACTTGCTAGCCCTGATGTTCTCTTCAACCTCTACAACATCTTCAAATAGATGTTTTAATGATGAAGATTTCCTTTCTCTCAAGACAAGGACAAGCTCTGGATGCTGAGCCATGACATAGTACGCCATGGAAGCAGCCTCTGTGGGTTTGATCTCCATAGGAATACTATGATAAACACTGTAAAACCTCTTGTTGAAGACAACCAAGGCTTCCTCTTCCCCTCTCCTCAAGGCATTAAACTCAAACCAGTATTGATCAAGGGACTTGTTCTCACCCCAACACTTTAAAAATGCATGGCATAACTTGATCCAGGAGCCAATAGAACCGGCTTCCAGACATCTAAACCACACAACAAAATCTCTAGACAAAGAGTGTGAGAACAACCTCATGGTAACATCATCATGAACAATCTCAAATTGGTCAAAAAAGTTCTCAAAGGCCCCAAGTGCCTCTCGGCTGTAACATGGTCTTCTATAGAAAATCGAGAAAGATACTCAAAGGAATCAAGAGGATAAGGGTTAAGGTGATATGGAAGCCTCATAGGTTTAAACAACTTATTTCTGATTTTAATTTGAAAAGTAGTGGGTTGATCATGAGGATTAATGAGTTGATGGAAAGGCTCAACAGGAATAACGAAGGGTAATGAGATTTGAGAAGACTGTGAATTATTTTCAACCTCCTCAAGGCTACAAGGGTGATCAATTTCAAGAGGAGATGCAATACAGATCTCACTTTTATGAATAGGCAGAGGTGAAGACATGAGATCGACATCTACAACACAAGAAGAGGGCATGTCTTATTCTTCCAAGGATGGATGGATAAAGGAAGGCTTATTGTCATCTGAATATACAAAGCAGATGATAATCCTCTTTATATGCGAAGGGAAAGACAGAAATGAGTTGATAAAGAAGAATAGGATTTCATGAAGAAAACTCATAGACTGATACCTAGTCTTTCCCTTCGGTATAGTCATTTTTCTGTCAACAGGATCCTCCCCAGTGGAGTCTTTGATGGTGGAGTCGTCAGGTGCAAGATGCAATCTTCAATGGTTCTGATATTTGATGCACCTTCATAATCAAAATCTCTTTGTCGTTCTCCCAGGGAAGATATCTTCATTTTCGTCCCCAGCAACAGCGCCATAAATGTTAGCACTAGAAGTCACCTCCAGATTGCATTGGAGGTAAGCCCAGTACCCATCAGTTTTTTATGTCACAATGAATAAATTTAAAGGGGGTTGAATGGGCGCAGACTCAAGAAAGTATCGTTTTAACTCAGACAACTGGGCCAGCATGCACAAGCAGGTGAGGTCTTGATTCAACTTCAGTCAGTAAGTTGAGCTTAAGTGTGAGCAGAGGGAATACTTGGTGAGAAAGATGAATGAGACTGTTATGGGCATCAGTCCTTCTAGCAACTCAGAGAGGAAAAACTCAAACTCAAGAGAAATCTTGAGCTCGAGCTTCAGACACTGAAATATGGTGCAAGCAACACAGTTACAGTAGCAGAATAATCAAACCTTCATTATCCTACAACTGCAACAACTCGACTAGATCATTCATGCCTGAGCCATTCAACGTAAAAAGGGAAAATATAACACAGGAAACTGGTTAAAACTGGCCATGATGCCACTGTCATCAAACCTACATCACAACAACATAACTACCCTCGACTGGATCATCCATGCCCGAGTGTTCTAAAACAACTGTTACAGAGAAATGGAAAGGAAGCTAAATTTCATTAAACAAGAAGTCTCAAATACAGATACATAACTAGAAGCACTAGAGCTTCATCAAAACTTTACAATGTGGGAGCCTAGCTCAACCATCGACCATAAGAAAATATCAAAACTGCCTATATATACTAAAAATGCTGCAACCACCAGGAGTGTGATCGGACCATTGCATTAATGTTTTTAGTCAATGCCTACTCTGGCAGATTGTGCAGGTCTCCTCATGTCAGATGCGAGCCAGGTGCAGATATGTGCTTTATAGGAAAATCTGTCCATAAGGAAGCTTCAAATTGATAGTCTGCCTTTACGACCGCTCTCTGCATATTTTCCATTTATGGGGTGAGACGAGGTCTCAACTGCCGCCTCACTTCATTAACTTCCTTTTCTCAGGATTGAAACGTGGCTTAATGCCCAGGGGGTGGCCACACACTGCTCTAAGATAGGATGCTATATAAACACGTGATTGCGGGGCCGCTCAAAGGTGGTTTGGGTTCACACCACTTTTGAGCCTGCAATCCACCACCTTTTGCCACATATTACTTTTTCCAAACCATGGCTTCAATTGCGGGACCGCTCAAGAAAATTATCGCCCGAGCATGTCACGTCCCTGCAATGGACTGTGGTCATCGATCTTGTGATATTGGGCGAGGATTTACGATCATTGGCTCAAATATTCTCTCTTTGGATCAATGGATTAGATCTTCCCTTTTCGAATCGACGCCCGAGATATGCTTTGAGACTTCAGGCTTTCTCATGGCGTTATACTTCATTCAATTTTGAAATCCCAAATACCCGGGGGCCGTTAATTTGGAATGCTCCTGGAATCTCCACCGCTAACAAAATTCAACCTGTCTGTTTGTATTTTAATCCTGAAATGAGATGCTCTGCATGTTGCACTCAGATTCTTCCTATGCAGACCACGAACTTGGATGACCTGCTGACCTTGACAACTATATGTGATAACAGATTCAAACAACTTGATGTAGAGTATCTCATATACAACAAAAGCGTGGTGAAAACTTTCTACGAAAGAGATAGTGTATCATAAGTATGGGACGATGGATTGATAATCCATGGCAAACTCTCATGATGACAAAAGAAATGCTACTTGGATGTGTTTCAGTTTGAACCTTGCCACGATGTCATGAGCTAGCAGGAAACAAAAGTGTTGAATTCGACCATGATATATTTTAATGATTAGATCTATATGAAGTCTTCAGAGAAAAACAATGTTCCATGAAAAACTGAAGTACATTGCGATCAAGCATTACATTCTCCATGATGAAGTCTAGAAAAGAGAAGTGGTTCTCCAATATATATCCACAGATGAGCAGATATCAGATATTTTGGTAAAGTCTCTGTCCAAGATGAAAAAGTTTGCATACTTAAGAAATAAGTTGGGGTTCGTGGAGACGACTTCCTTATTGAAAAAGGAAGAGATTAATCCCAGGTTGGGAGGGAGCACTGATGTGTTATTGATTTATGGTCAACCATTTTTCAGTTCAAAAAATGGTCCAGGATGAGCAATTCCTTTCCAGTTCGGAAAATGGTCTAGATCGGACAATCATTTTCGTAATGAAAATGGTTCGATAGATTGTTGATGTACCATAGAAAATGATTCCTCTTGTGGCCAGTGTGGGGGAATGGCCTAGGACAACCATTCTTCTTGGTAGTCACTCTGAGTAGTGGTCAAGTAGAATGCTTCGCCTCGGTGAGAAGTCATTCTTTCGAAGTTCATAGTTGTGAACGGTTTCGAAGAATGGTCCATTTTGGAGGTTGGTGCAAGACAATCATTTCCATTAGGAAATGGTCCAGAAAGACATTCCCTAGGGTGGGCTCATTCTATCCAGGATGTACTATGATTAGTGCCTGAGGAATGACCTAGTTAGGTGAATGGTCCAGGTTCAACAATTAGGGACATGCATTCCCTAGGGCAGATTCATTCTCTCCAGGTTGCACTATGACTAATGCCGGAGGAATGGCCCAGTTAGGTGAATGGTCTAGGCTCAACAATCAGGGACAATTATTCTTCTATGCTTGAGAAGAATAGTCTAGATAGCCCATGAATAATGTTTTACCTTCTAAGGGAATATGCTCTTCCATATCTCACAGATGTGAGTGGAAGAATGGCTAAGATGACTGAGTTTATATCAAGATATTATTTTATGCAAGTTTATATCAGATGATATGATTGCTATGAGGACTATATGTCTCTGGACAATAGACATCTGCTATTGTGATGGATTTGTTCCACTAGTTGTGACTATGTGTCACTGATTAATTAACCATGTGCTACTTGGTGTGGTTGTGTACCACTGGATAATAGTTGTGTACTACTATGGATAGACACAATTGTGTTCTATTGAATGACATTGTTTTGATTTCCATGTAGACTATCAATAGTGTTGGAAATGATTACGAGGTAGATGGATAGTCAGTGTGCTGGTAGACAGACATTCTCCAGATAGAAAATGGTCCAAGACATTTATTCCTCTAGGATGTATGTCTAGATTAGAAGAATAGTCCTTGTAGCCCATGGCATGGATTCCAACATCTGTTGAAATAGTTATTCTTCTAGGACATATGTCCAGATTAGAAGAATGGTTCTTATATCACTATGTGGAGTGAGTGACTTATTCAACATCATGCTTGATTACTCAGACAGAGTATGGCTTCGAGAGATGATGCAATTGATGCTATCAAATGATACTGATAGTGATGATGGTGCTCGTGATCTAATCATGAGATAACATGTGTGTCTATGATGATGCTACCAGTTGAATGGTATGTTTGTGCTCAAGACCATTGCTTTCAATACCTCCCTATCTAGGAGGGAGTGTTTATATTATGGTAGCTGTGGGAGGTATTAAAATCCACGTGTAACTCTGACAAGAATAGAATATTTCGGGAAGCAAGAAGAAACCCTAAAGCATTGGAAATAACCCTAGAAGACAAGTCGGATAAAGGAAATATGTAATATTGAGTTTTTAGCCTCTAGAATGAGAAGTCGGCCCAGACAGCTAAAGAGGAGCACTATAGATACATGACGCTAGAGCTCATTTGAGAGACACAACTCGCAACTACAGAAATCTAGTGCGCACTGTAGAAATTCAGCAAGTGCGCAAGTCTAGAGAGTAGATGCAGCTGCAACTACTGCAACTAGTATTTTCAGTTTTAGGGTTGGATTTTCTCTTGGTTATGGTTTGGAATTTCTGCTTGGTATGCTATATTTGGAGAGTGGTACACTACCTTGATTGGATTTTGGGCTTAGGGTTTGCTTCTAGAATTATTCTCTTTGTCAAGGTTAAGGTGCTCGAGGGTGGCTTCAGCCTATTGTTGGGTGACAATATTGCTATATTGTCTATGGTTAAACAAGCACACCTATTATTTCAAACATTATGGGTATACTTGAGAATTTGCCTCTTAGAAAGAAATTTTGATTACATTGAATATCAACACATTCCTAGATATCTAAACACATTAACAGATGCATTAGCCAATTATGTTTTAGATAGACATTTGCATCATTTATAAATCCAAACACACACACATAAAGACAAGTAAGCCGGTAAAAGTTTTGTGTTATAATGTTAAAAGTTACAAAAAAGTGTGTCTTGAGACCAAAATGTTGAAGCACATGGCTTCATATACATATGCATCATGGATGCTTCTCGTGATAACAAACCACTGCCCGTGCTACACGACAGAGAAATTGACCAATGGATGTTGAAACACCAACAATATGGTGTTGGAAATGTCGAGGTAACTCATCCACAGTGATGTCAGGGATATCCATAGACAACCCCTCAAGGTTGTGTTCAATCTCCTCAAGATACTCAGTTGCTACTCCTCAAACTACCATTGCGCCTATCTCTCCACGCCTCTGGATAGGAGATGACCATGGAGGCCTGAAAGGCACCAAATTTTCATTTTGAGAGCTCTTGATTAGTCTTGGATACATTACATAAACATTTCATAACTAAAATACCAAAAAAAACATATAATGAAAAAGTCATTTTTACCTATATCTCCCCATTGTGAACCCTCAGGTAGTGCCAAGTTGGGATTACCACGGAAATCCGTCCCGGCATATGTATAATCCTCGATCATGACGAGCTTATCTCTCAACCATTGGAAGAAGACATGACCATATGTAACGCTTGGCACACCACCATGGCGTGCCATCAAGTCTACCCATATCTTCATCTGAGGATCTTGTGGAGTGGGTACACCCCAATCTACATGTTGTAGGCGCAAAACTGGGACCCTCTCTAGAAAAAATGATACCAAAATCGATCCATATCTGAATTGTTTCAGTCAACCGGTCCTGCACTTTGTTAATTTTTTCTTCATATTTTTGAGGAGGCCCTCACACCAATTGAAAAATTAGGGCTCCATGCACTCGATATCATACTGAAAATGGAGCTGCAAAGCCATGTGTGGAGTTGCACTCCCTGCCACATGAGTAATGGTATAGAGAATGGTCCTCAAAGATAAATCATCATCATCCTTTATGACAACCTTGCCACTATGTTTCTCTGTACCAGTTGCGTAGTGATGTGCTACATAATAATCAATTGGTTCACCTCCTCCTCTGCTTCTCGATAGTGACACCCGAGACCCATGACGATATAATCCAGTCAAAAAATAGATGGCATCAATCTCTAGAGTGAGTGTATGAACCATGACATGAAAGGATTGTTCGTTTACGTCCCACATTCAAACTAAGTGCTCCAATAGAACCAATTGGGCCTTCATGCCCTGCACTTTGAAAAAATTAAGCAAGCCGCACTCCCGGAGTGCCATGATGGTGTTGGGATCATTCCCGACAATGTAATATTCCTATTCATGCTCTCTTTCCCGCCATTCAAGCATCATGAACTGTGGAAAGTCTGCCAAACAACAATTAAAGATGAATTAGTTCATCAAAAATTGGGAGTTTCCCTAGTTCTATATCTCTTTTTCTTTATTGAGTTGTGGTCGTCGTAGGGGCCAATTTTATCACAGTGCAACATCATCGCACCCCAACAATGAACCCCCTGCGACGATCCTAGATCGTCCCCGTTCCGATATGGCGAGCCTGCGACGATCTGGAGGTGCTCTTTCCCTTGGAAATTCTCCCATAAACTCAAAAATTAACCATTAAAACTGAAAAAAATTGCTATAGAAAGAGAGAGGGGGGGAAGAGAACCTACCTCATGGAAATGGATCGATAAATCGTCCACGGAGTGCTCCAGAATCATCACTTGAAGATCAAAGGAAAATGAGGTTTTTTGGCACTAGTTCGGTGAAAATACAAATGGAATGGTAAAATGACTTTGTTTTGACCTATTTAACCTATTTTTACCATTTTTAACTTATTTTTTTTTAATATTTTGCACCTATGTTAAAAACCTAATGAACTTTTCAAAGTGTCAATATTACAGGATAGAGGTCTGGCGACTGGAATTTTAATATGGATCACCCCTTTTTTGGTCTTTTTGCATGTTTTTGCAAACTCATATGATGTATATATACATTTAGTTTTTTTTTAGTAAAAAACACCGAGCATGGTTTTTATTCTTTCTCATGCTCGTAAAACTATGAGAATGTAATCGAGTAAACTTTTATCACTTTTTCGGACTTGTAATGGCAATACGAAAAAGGAACCCCCCTGGAGTCCCCTTTAAGCTCTTTTCAAACTCCCTAAACATGAAAAGATAGCCGAGCGACCTTGTTCTTTTCATGCTCGTAAAAGTATTTGAAGAAAATGTATGATGAGCAGTAGATTATCTCTTTTTCGGTCTCGTTAGACTAATTTATGAAAAAGGATATTTTGGAGTTTTTTTTAAGTGTTTTACAGACTCTCTAAATATGAAAAACCCCTGATTTTTCTTTCTTTGGACTTGTAAAACAAACATCGAAAGGCCCATATGGGACCAAACCACTCCTTCCTAGGGTTCGTTAAACATACTCCGAGGGACTCATCCGAAGGATGAACTTACATTTCAAGCATATGTTATCCTCCTCAAGATTGCGTAAAATAAAGAGGTACTCAGCAGAAATGGTGGGGGAAAATTGGGAAAGAAATGTATATTTGTATCTGTGTTAGTGTCAGTAAGTCGCTCTTGAATATGACACCCCTCTTCATTACTCTATCTGGGTTGGGAAATCCATTTGTCTCTCATTTGATCATCCAAAAGTCTGTATGTTGGGTCCTCCTCGAGTCAATGCTTCCAAGACAATTGTCGTGTCGTTCATATGTTCAAGAGAAGTTCAACATAAACAAGTCTTCTATCGAGTTGACCATCTACATTCCTCAAACTCTTACCATGTCGGCCTTCCCTGAGTCAGTTTTGAATCACTTCATACTCTGATCTATTTCAAATCTATTACATGTTTTGTGTCATTGATGGGGGATACATTAAGGCCCTCCTGTGACGATTCTTTTCCTGTCGACTTCAACTCATTATCCAGGAATCATAATTAGAAATCATTTAGTACCTTGGAACCTGCATGCCTCAATGACGGGTTTCCTCCTTTTCAACAGTGGGTTCACATCATTAGCCCTTGATTGAAAAATTCCATCGAGTGTTCAACTTCAACTCATTAATTCACATTTGTTGGATTGTACTAGAGTACCTTGGGGGTCATTGAAATCAATGGTTATTTCCCTCTCACTTGTTAATGATATCCATTAATGACCGGTAATCAAGTGGTTTCTATCATGTTCGACTTCGACACCTGTAATCACATTGATAGATTCATACTTCAGGACAATGGAAATGAAGACCCTGGATACTGTCACATAGATCCAGGTTGTGATGGAGTAATCATAAGTCTGTACTGACACATAGATCCACCGTTTATTTCTCATGGCTATGTCCAAATTTGAGTCTTTATAGCATAGATCCACAGTGTATTTCTTGTGGCTATGTCCAAATTTGAGTCGTTATAGCATAGATCCATAGTGTATTTCTCGTGGCTATGTTGAATCATGATGACATGGATCCACAGTGTATGATTGGTGGCCATGAATCACTTGACACTTATGCTTAGAGCCACTTGTAGTATGAGTATGGGAATTCCTACCTCAGTAAATGGTATATTATTATGCAGATGCTTGATTGTTCGCAGGTTTTAGACCGATGTGCTCCTTGTTCTCGACAGAGACATTTTACAAAGTATTTCAGCTGTCACATGTTCCAATTTCATACTTTGGGGGGAATTATGTTACACATTATTTTGGTCACCCCCGTGATCACCGATGATATGTGTATTGCTTACTCCTCTATTCCTTGAAGCTACTGAAGAAATAAGATTTTCTCCCTGGGAAATAGAATCATCTCTCCTTTCTTAAAAACCCTACCAAAGAAGATCGTCACACCTTTCCAAATGATAAGGGTTCGACGATCCCCGATTTTCGCATGCTGCACCACAATGGAATGTGGCGTCATCGCAGGCTGCTTGTGTTTAGGGTGCAATGATGCTCAAGCAAAGGAAAAAGGTGAAATTCTTGAAGGTTCTAGAATGGAATCTTTGGAAGGATGAGGTGGCCTCCGATCGGTTTGGATCTCACTTTCTTATCTGATTTAGTGGGATTATCCTAATCCCTTCATCCATCCTTCTTCAATCTATATAAAGAGGGATCTCTCATGGGAAACGTTAGGATGGCTTATGCATGAAGAATTCTACTGAAGATTGTACTTGTGATAGCTTTGCTTTAGCTTTCCAAGTCAGGTTGTGAATACTCTTCATCAAAGGCATTGGAGCAAAGGTGTGTGTGTTGAAGAAAAGGGCCATTGGAAGGGACCTTGCAACATCAAGGCATAGGTTGTATTCTCCACTTTCATCAATATAATGCAGTGATACATTTCTTCCCTATAAAAGTGTCTCCATTTTTATTGTATAACTCCTTGATCTTATGCACATGTTTCATTGGAATATATATATTGTTGTTTTCTCTCTTTGTTAGTTTGTGCTTCTTAACATGTTCAACATCCCACAAATCCAAAGATGGATCAAGGATGACACTAGAGAGGATCAAACAATGTTTAAATGAAATGTCATTTGTCTCTCATTGAACTAGTTTACATTACAATGAAATCTAAGGAGAAGCTTGTATTCTGCTATGTTTTGTTCTAATTTCTTGTTGAAGTTAGGGAGATTAGTTTGTGTCAGCACTTATCGATTTGTCCGATAACATAGTGGAATGCCTTCATGGTCAAGGTATGATGTGGATGGAACAAAGGTCCATATCCTCAATCCTTCATGGCCTCTAACCCTCCGTGGGACCAAATTTTCCTTAGCATGTCCTATTCCCATAATGTTTGTCAAAACCACTAGTCTTTTCCCATTTTCCTTATGCTTTCATGGTTTTTAGTCCTTATTGTGCCCACAAGACTTTTCACATGGCACATTTTCATTGGGTGGCAAGGTAGCAAGGCCCTTGTTAATTCTCTCCCACCTTCACCCTTGATCATTTCTATGTCTTTCATCAATCTCTCCAAGATACAACAATTGTGGAATTTGTGATGTTTAGGTGCACTTTCTTGGTAGGGAGAACCTTTCAACATTGTGCTAATAACACGATGATGTGTGGATATTGTTGTCACCTCTACCCAATGTCATTGGTGAAACCAAATCAAACTTGATTTCAAGTAAAATCCCCATGTCATTGATTTTTTGATGACTCGACAATCAAGATCTTAGTGGGTCTCAGTTAACCACCAATTTTTTTTCCCAAGAAAATTAGTAGTTTGTAGATCTCTCCATGATTCAATGGTTTTGGAATTTGCATGGTTGAGAGGTACTTTCCTAGTGAGGTGCATCTTTCAACAACACTTCAATTAGATGAAAGAATGTGGCACTCCAACGACCCACTCCACATACCCCTCACTTCATCCTTTGATGTGGGTCCTTTTCCCAATGATTGTAAGTCCTTTCCATTCAAGCTTGATTATAATTGTGCCTTACCTAGTTAAGGTGGAGAAGTCTCGTGTATATCTCCCTCTGAGCTAATCTCCCTTTACTTTTGCCACATAAAATCAAAGCATCCTCAATTTTCTCAAGATCCAATGGTTGTGGATTTTGCAAGGCTAGGAGGGGTGCATCTTCCAATTCCATGCCAATAGCATGACATCCTATGCAACCTCCTATACAACCTCTTTTCCACATAGTCTCATTTGGAATATACACAAGGATTCTAACCCCTCCAATGAACACTCTTCAATCACATAAATACATTTCCTTGTCCATGTATGCACAATAGGTTGGCCCCATTAACTCTTGTTCACATTGTGAGTCCACAGTGTAGTGAGGCCAAATATGCCCTACATATATTGAAATTTTTTCTCTTTTGGGAGATGAAACATAATACAAATCCCTCTATTCATATACCATTATTTCTTATATAGACATCGATACCAACCATGGATTCAAGCCGATAATCTTTGGTTCATTCAAATGTATTCATTGGAACATATTTCCTCTAAGTTTGAAGACAATACCTATATCAAATCCTTATTTTGGAGGAAATTGTTCATAGGATGAGTTTCCTATCTCCTTTATTTTGTCCCCAAGACTACAATTGATTCCATTACCAGTAGTTTCAACTTCTATCAACAAAAAATTTGAGAATTTATACCAAATTTTCATGATTTTATTTATTTTTTCTCAATTTCTATCAAGCAGGCTTGAGCTTCTACCCTTCAATTAATTGCATGTATGAGTTACAACTGCCATATACTAAAAATTTATCAAATCCCACCATCCATAAATAACGCGAGGACACGTCTTTTGGAATATGGAACAATGACATGAATAGGCACTCACTGATTGGAAAATTAAAACTCATAAATGTCATGAGTTTGCCCATTTCCTAGAATCAAACCATAACCCTTGAGAATCATATCAGACTTCCATATCCTACCCATAGCCTTTAAGATTAATCCAAATTCTAAATTAAATCCATAATATCACCATTATGAGCATTTAGCTCATCATCTTGGATGCTTATGACATTTCCCCCCAATTCTCATTAAGGTTTTTTGCCAAACAATTGGTATGCAATTGTAAATTCCATATTAACACTTATATTTTATTCCCATTGTATATCAATGTTGTAATCTGATCTCTAATATCACTCCGTGGTATCCCCAGATGCTCGCCTTATCCATCAAGGCACTGCCAACAAGAATTCTTTGCCAAAATTACCACTTGCAATTCAAATGTGTCTATCAATAGATTCATCATAGAATAATCATGAAATAAAAATTGCATTGTGCATGTTAGAAACAAACACAATAGAAATAAACATGCATGCACAAAAATGCTCAATGTTTGCTCAACAAGGATTTATTTACTTGCATCACAAATATGACATTATTATCAATTTCATCCACATATCCATTCATAAATAGAATGCATTCATTATAGTTGAACTCATGGAATCACACAACATATTACAAACATAAAATAATTCTACATAGAGATGAATATGAATACTTATATATAATTTAATAAAGTCCACCAAACTAGTGGTTGAGGATTGAGTCACCACCCAACTAGAGGAACCATCTATGGATTCCACCCCCAAGTTAGACCATGATACCACTAGGGTGAAAGAAGTATCTATGGGACTCTAATCTCACTCAATTCAACTTATTGCTCTCATTACCTAGCCAATATGCTCACTTCAGAGCATGTTTGGAGCTCATCTAACCATCAATCAACCATGGTACTCTCTTCCATTGCCCTACACAACAAAAGGAAGACATTTCCTTTCTATGTTGAATTGTTCCTCAGGGATATTCTTCCCTTCCAGTAATCTTCAGTGCATGCAAAAAGAATCAAAATTATTGATTTCCTTTTAGGAATAACTTGGAAGAGAAACACTTAACTCCAAACATTTAATGAGAAGGAATAACTAGGTTACATGTTTAATGGTGTTTTCTTCAGTTATTGTGGATATTCTAGCTATCAATAAACCATGGTTTATCCCTCAAAACTTATCCCATTTCCTTTAACATTTTTAGTAGAAAACATCTCAACTTCTACAAGTTCTTACCAACATCATGTCCATGGGATTCTCTTTCCATTTGTATGCATAACAACCCTTGGTTTCCCACATGAATTCTCTCATTATTAAGGAGAGGAAAATCTCATGACATGTGAAAATAACATTTCTTCAATACAATGGAAGAATGCCCATCTATATTGAATAATGATCCCCACAAATGGCAAGAAGAGGCATTTTCTTACATGAAATCTACTCTCTTCTCAAGAATGTGACAATTGTACTTGGAAACACACCTAAGTCAATATTGATGTGAGGGATTTTAAGGAAGCATGGGAAATAAGGTTAATACCCCTCAAAGGACAAGTGCCAAAGTTAAATCACCCATGCACCCCCTTTCATCTTCCTCTCTTGTGGTATCATAGTCTCCTTGTTTCTTCCTCAAGCAACATTTTTGGTGGATATTATATTATTATGTAATTCCTTTTATAGACGCTTTTACATAAACATATCATCCATACCATATCTTATCCCAGGGACTCAAACACATTCACTAGTTGGGCCTTTACCTTGGGCTTCACACTAGAACGAATATTTACAATGAATTTACGTGTTTTCAACGTGGTTTTATTAAAACTGAACTTACATAGCTTGACTCTCGTCACATAAAACTCATCATGAAAATAGTACATGCTTCAACTTATTATAACTTAAGGGTCAAAATCAAGGTACTACAAGTTCATAGACATAACATTTCCAAAAGCAAGTCAGTACGTGTGTGTGTGTAAATAGTCCTAGACAAGGGCCTTCATAAGGTAATACAACTAAATCTAGATGATTGATTCTACGTCTAGGAGACATACTATGAACAAATTCCTTTTAATTGCAACAAGTGCCATGAATATTTGCATTTCAATCAAAATTGTAAAAAGGTGCTCTTGCCTCCATTGAATTAGTTGGACAAAGTATAACACATGCAAACAATTAACATGAACAAGAGAATCCAACACCCTTAGAAACCCAATTAATTTAACACCCTTGCATGAATGGAAAACTCGAAACCCCCACTCCATCCCATCCAGACCAAAGTCCATACCTCATTGATGCCCTCAACAAATTTCTACGATGTCTTTACTATATCCAAAGGTTGTAACTTTCACGTATGAAATCCATTTTAGGCACATGATACACCATTAGATAGCTCTTGGTGAGATATTTGTGGTTATATAATGTTTTCATAATCATAAGAAAACACCAATATATCAATGTTTCTAATGTCAAAATTTCCACATTAAAATGATTGATTTAACATGGTATTTTTAAATTGTATTCTACATGAAAACATTGATATATTGATGTTAGTAACGATGATATACTGATGTTAACAATGTGTAAATTAGTTTTAAACCAACATTTCTAATACAACGTTAGTTTCCAAAATCAAGATTCCAGAAAAGGGCGATTTTGACAATTTTGTGTCAATCCAACATCAATTTAACATCATAACTTGAAACCCAAATGTAATAGTGAGAGCTTGATAGTGAAAATCCTCTCTGATTTAGTGGACAACAAAGAAAGGAGGAAGCGAGGGTGAATTTCAGATTCCAACATATGTTGAAGTAGTAGTGCAATTTACAAGCACTCAAAGTGGTCATAGTAAGAAGTTAGGAAAGAAAACACTCTCCTATCAACCTAATCTCCAAATGAATTAGGGTTGGGAGAGTGGTCTAGAGTAAATATTAAACCTTTTTGTAATGTGATGTAAGGGTATCACTGCACCCCCTGATTGTTTTTTAATAAAACTCATAAACATGAATATGAAAAAGAAATGATTCACTCTTCCAACATAAAAATTCAAAATGAAATGTTCTCAAAGTTGGACATTGAAAGGGACTATGGCAAAATTGAGAAAAACTCCTTTCTAGGATTATTGGTTTTGAAAGGAGTGAAAGGTGGTGCACTTGATCCTTTAGCGTGCACTATATTTTGTCCCTCGAACAAAGTGTGAACAACATACAACTTATAACAAAATTATGTCAAGGTTTACATATACACAATGTTATACAACAAAGCATAACCACATTACATGTACACGGGAATACGTTCGTTCATTTTATTTTATCAATATAAAGAATACATGTATATAATACAATATGTGTATCAACATTCTACTTGGCTCTCTATAGACTCCTAACACTCTATCAACTCTAATACAAGTAATGTACTAAATATATCTATGAAAATATTGGCTAACCTAATCCTATTGGGCATCATCCTGTTTAATCTCACACTAGACAAAAATCCAACTTCCACAAACTCTTCCATTGTTTTATTTCACTTTAGCTCCCATTTTTGGTTCTTCATCTTCCTCTAACACCTTATATATTCCCATGTCGATTCATAGTTGCACCTATGATTCCAGTTTTATTACATGATTTTCTTCATTTCACTTCCCTTGTCGCACTTCTTGGTGGGCATCCATACTAATATTTTCGACAATGATAATGTATTAACCTCCCCTTGAGAATAAAGAAAATTGCTTCTTCATATTATTAATTCATCCTCTACATCTTATAGAAAATTCTTCCCTTAGGGAATTCTTTGGTACCTAGATTAAAAAATTCAAGTACTCTCTGAATCGGGTTAATGTCTCCACTTAGCGAGATGTCATTTATATTTCTCAATTTGCATCTTAGATACTTTCTCATCCAACTCCTTCTTAATATCATCTAGCTTCTTAGAGTTTATTTGCTCCAATATTCTTTTGAGCTTTCTTTCTTAGTTTCATCTATATCATATTTGTTTAATCTCATCTAGCTTTTTAGAGTTTATTTGCTCCAATATTCTTTTGAGCTTTCTATCTTAGTTTCATCTATATCATATTTGTTTGTGACACTCTCACCTTGTCTATAAAGAAGTTAGAAGAATTGAAACCGATCCGAATAAAAATTTGAATTCCCAAAATCATGAACTAGTTGGAAAACAAAATTCCAAACCAACGACTAAAAATATACACAAAAATATTCTAATTTCAATATAAAATAAATATTCATGTACATCAATGTAAATCTAAAACATTAGACACCAAATATGAAAAGTATGATCATATATCTAGCATGTAAGGTTGAATATAACAAAACAACATCAAGATATAATATTTGCATTACATATAATTGGAATTTTGAATGAAAATACATAAAAATTATGCTCTAAATGGATTCATTGTACAACTACAAAATTCAATCAAATCACTACATATGAATAAAATCATCCCCTAGATTGAGATCCTCATCACCATTAATACCTTGACTCTAAATAAATTGTATTTCCTACAACTCGAAAATGTCCAAATGCTAACAAATGCTTAATGACAAGAGTGTAAGGCCAATATAGCAGGTTTTCATCTTTAAATAGGAAGGATCGGGGTTTAGGGGCCCGATGATGTTAGAAATCACAATTGCATTGAAAAATAAGAAACAAAATCCAAGCAATCACCGTGGTGTTTAGAAACACCATTATAACACTATGGTTTGGTGTGTATCATTATGCATAACATAGATCTTCATATTTTCTTCATATTCATTATATTCATTCAACCCCTGAGCTCATATTTTTATACTTATAGGTTACTTGAGTGCATCATCTGTAGTGTCCCCAAGGCCGAGCCCTGTTGCAAATCATGATATATGAAATGAATTGTAAACATGTTCTATAGGCTGGTGAGCCAAGTTTTGTATAAGATGGTAGGATTATGTGTTTGTTAGGCCAGGGAGCCTAAGTGTTGAAGGCCAAGAGCCTGTTGTTGTACTTGTATGTATGCAGAATGATTAATAAAATATAAACACCGCCAGGTGAAGACCGACCACGATGAATGAGTGAAGGGGGACTGAGCGTCCACAGAGTGGGCAAGGGATTAGGGGCTGGAAGGTGGGAAAAAGGGGCTAAGTGTTGAGCCTAGGGGCTAAGCCCTAGGGGGCTTAAACCTGGGAATAATATTTTAATATTATTCCCAAAAGACATGTGTATTTTATTTTTATCCTAAGTTCCTGGCAAGGGGAAAACGTGCAAAAGGGATGCATGCTGTGGAAACACATGCAGTTCCCAGGGTGACAAGTGTCAACCCTGGTGCATGCAAATATAATAGCCGAGATGAACCGTGTGAGGGGGATCTTCTCCATTCTACCTGACCGTCTGAGCGTGAACCCGTCCGACCTCTGCAAGAATACCTTGGTACAACCCTGAAGGCGGTAAAAGCCTGTGTTGATTTGGGAGATAGCCAGTACATCCTCAGTCTGAGTAGTTGGAACTTGCGCACGAGATCTTTGCACCCCTCGTACAATCTCGAAACTAAAACCGTGAGACTATCCCGTGATTGCTGAACCTGTTTGGGAAGCGCGTGTTTGTTTTTCCCAATTGGCTATTGCGGCCACGCAGTGCTGGACTGCGCGTGGCATATTGGCCAGAGTAAGCTTTGTGCTGAGCTTGTGTATGACCTCTCTTCTGGTGAGTGAGGCGACTGTGGTTGGAAGAGGCAGGTTGTCAAGCCTGTGAGCAACTCTTTCCAGGTGAAAGATTTTGCTGGGAAGTGGTTTCTTCCAGAGAGTGCCCAACACTAGCTACGGGCTCTGAGACTTCCTGATTCGGCTGGTTGCCGAGACCCAGAGAGGGAGGTTAGCACCGATGGACTGTGCGTTTGAAGGTGTATACTCCCGAGTGGAACATGCATGTGAGGAATGAGAGTCTGGTAGTAGTGGGCGTAAGATGGCATCTTTGGGAAGAATCCTTCTAGATATTTCTGTGTTGTTTTCCTTGTAACCTCAACCTAGCCTAGGATTCCTTGCCTTGGGGTGGAGTTCAGTCCCAGCTCGGGGGTGACCCACTGTTGAGATGATCAACAGTGTGGTCTAAGGCTGGGAGGTTCGTGGAAGGCCTGCACTTGGCTGGTGGATTTCACCACTATTACAAGATAAGTATCTAACTATGTTCTTATCACATTTTGCATGACTGTGCTACATAAATTATCATGATTTCCGTTGTGTATATGAATTACTGTTAAATGCTATGGATTGTTTAATTGTAGCAGTAAATTATATGTTTTACTCTGAGTTAAATGTATTTCTTTACTTGAATGCAAGTGATTATATAATGTTTGTACGAATTATGTAAAAGTGCGTGTACAGATTGTTACATAGTGCGTTATAAGCTCTGGGTAAGCAAAAAGGAATTCCTGTTAATATCAGAGTTCCCCTTGCCAGGAACTTAGGATAAAAATAAAATACACATGTCTTTTGGGAATAATATTAAAATATTATTCCCAGGCTTAAGCCCCCTAGGCTTAGCCCCTAGGCTCAACACTT